>CABFWB010003353.1:0-27341 GCA_902151455.1 Timema bartmani
GTGAGTTTGCAAAATTGCGCTAGAAGACGACGCGGAGAGCACAGAGAAGCAGCTCTGTCATTTCATCAAAGTGGGGCCAGCGAGTAAGATGTCCTTTTGTTGAACATCCAGGAACAGTTAGCTGGGGCACTTTCCTCACGTTTGGGCGTTTCCAGCAACATGATTTCACCGTGAGCTAATATCTGCCACACATTACTAGAATTTATTAGTTCTTGTATTTATCGTGTTAATCATATATATGGTAAATTGAGTGTACGTGTTAAACGGGATGTTTACTGTTAGACCTTTATTTAAAATTAGCTTTTATAATTTTTACTAACGCTTTACTAAAATAGCAGACCTCACTGATAGCAGTGACCTCATTAAAGTAGTTTCTTACCAAAGTCATTTGTTGAGGTGTTAGGCCATACCCCCGCTGAGCAGCACTATAGGCACCGTGCATTGATGTGTGTGGCACTGGTAGTGGCATAATCTTGAAACACCTGCGTGAAGATGATTGTCGAAATACGCATATCTAATTGTTGTTCCAAACATGTTTAAACTTTATTTAACTATATTGATTTCGATACAATAAATCAAGTAAAAAGTGTCACAATATGAAAAAAGATTTATTGCAATGGGGGCTTTTCAAATCTATATAAAAACACTAACAAAGGCACATAATTTGACAATGTACTTGATAGAAATGGAATGAAAAAAAAACGCGCTTTGAAATTTCATTTTTGTACCCTGTATTTTCTTACAAACTAATGACTAGTTTATTACAGGTTTTATTATTGCCGATTAGTACATCTTTGTCTAGAATGGGCCAAACTCTTACACATAATACCGTTTGGATACATACAAGTAGTACAAAAAATATGTTATTAATTTCCACATAACCTGTAGAATATATTCCAATTTGGAGTATTTTACTATTTTTAAATATTAAATGCAATTCGTATTCTGAACCGCACTAAGCCAAGAATGCTTTGAATAAATGTTTTTATGAAAATGCCTAATAAATCCGTCCTTTTTTACTTTCTCGCTATCTTACATGTAGAGAAAGTATTGTGATCGTTAAAAATATCGAACTATAGATTTTGATGAATCTCGACGTTTCACGGCCCCCCGAATCCGAAAAAGTGGTTTTTGAATTTCCGTCTGTCTGTACCTCTAACTAGAGCCTAAACTATTTTACCGATCGGGCTAAAACTTGTTATCTAGGGTTTTCATAGGTTTGCCCCGAAGGTTTTTTGGAATTGGATATCCAACCCTAAAATTAAAGGTAGTTTACTGAAGGGCAAAAAGAGAAAAAGTCGATTTTATCAAAATTAGCTCTAACGATTTTGATTAAATTCATTTCTAAACATTTATAAATATTCTAAACAAAATGGCTACTCTCAATATTTCGGCAAAATGACTTTAAGGGCTCCGGTCTGATGTGTAGATTCTCACTTTTTATCATATCTCCGAAACTATTTGAGATATATGAAATTACTTATCATCGTAAATATGTAGATCTATTTATAATACAAATATTTTTATTTACAACACATTTTTTATAAAACAAATAACTTTCAAGTTATACGAAAATATATATATTTTCTAACTTTTCTAATACTAAAGGTAAAGTATTGCGACCGTAAAAAAAAAATCAAACCTGAAATGTTGATGGATTTCGACATCTCATGACCCCGCGAACCCTAAAAAGTGGTCTTTACAATCCCGTCTGTCTGTGTGTCTTTTTAAATTTCGTATCTAGGCGTAGGTTATAAATAAATTGGCTATTTTTATTTTCTTATGAAAATTACTTTTAGGGTACTTTACAGAAGCGGAAATTTCCGTATCTCCACAACTGTTTGAGATACTAACTAACTTATCATTGCAAAATTGTAGTACTGTTAAAAATAAAAACTTCTATATGAAGTATATTTTTATAAAACCAACAGTTTCTGAGATATTGGCAAATAGATTAATACAATTTTGTTAGCTTTAGTTGTAAAGAGATAGGCCTTCTACTTAAGTTTTAACGCAATAATTCTCTAATGCCATGGAGTAATTGAATACAAGTAAGACTCTCAAAATGTTTGTGTTATTTTTCCTTTAACCTCTTAGGAGAAATATTTGTACAACAATGATCTATCTCTATCAGTTTAGATTCAATAGTCAGTATTTACATATTTTATTGGTCAAAATTTATAAATGAGGAATTTAATACAAATTTAATACCATAGATGTGCAACCCCTAATAAAATGTTGACATTTTTAAACAGGAAGTCGACATTTTAATACGAAGTGTTGACCCACGGGGACCCAATGTCAATATTTTTACTTTACTTTTTGTGATCGTCAAAAAAATTGAACTCAAGATGTTGATGAATGTCGACGTTTTATGAGCCCCCGAACCATAAAAAGTTGTTTTTGCAACACCGTTTGTCTAACCCAAAAATTAATAGCAGTTTACTAAAGGGTGAAAGAAGAAAAATTCAATCTTCTCAAAATCAGCTATAACGATTCTCTCTCTCATTTTAGACTCAATAGTCAATAATTACCTATTTAATTGGTCAAAATTTATAAAAGATAAATTTAATAGCAATGCAATAACCATAAGATGTCCCCTAGTAAAATGACTAAAATGTTTACCGGAAGTCAAAATTTCAATACGAAGTGTTGACCCTTGGGGACCCAATATCGATATTTGTATTGATCCAAATATACAAATGAAGACGTTAATTCTTTAATTCCAGCACAGTCGTAAAGTGATAGTAGTCTGAGTCTCGTGTTCCTAATAGCTAGCTCAAAAACATCAACTAAATAAACACTCATACTTTATTATTACTCTGTAGAAAAATATTTGTTATTGATCACGTTAAGATTTTGTGTGTATCTAATATGTGTTGGTTGTGTGTTTTGTATTTTTGCCGTAAGGTTGTTGAATTATAATTTTATGTGCATATTAATATATTTATTTGAATAATAGTGTATTGTTAACAGTTGAAATACAACACAAATTATGGAATCTCCGGCTTGTCACAAACAATTACATTTCAATAGGAAAATATTAAGTAGTAAAGAAAGGGAAATGGTGTTAAGGGTCTACAGCTATTTTCATTAAGGCGAAAATTATTCAGTAAATCAAGTGGCAATACAGATTGCAGAGGCTACAGGTGTGTCTTATACCTGTATTAAACAAGAATTCAAAACTAAGAGAAAGTTACTGACACCAATCAAAAAAGAAAATAACTGCATTCAAATGAAGCGTTATTTATATAACACTTTTACTCAAGCAGAAATTCGCAGAAAAGTGCATTCACTTTACAGTAACAATGAATTACCAACCCTAGAGAAAATTAAAGCTTTGATTGATATTCATAGTGACCTTCCTAATTTTCTGATTAAGAACAAGTAAGAATGTAATTTATAGCATTTAGTATAAAACGCATGTTGTAATATATTTGTTAGTATATTAATTATGAGCAAAAAAGCTTTCTACATAAAATAATGTTAAGCATAATTACGTGGGGAATAGAAAAAGTTAATAAACTTCAATCTTGAAAAAAAATACGACTGTGGAAAATAATTGTTAATGTTTCTAGAAAAGGCTGTACACCGATAGGAAATGTTTTTGCCTGTCAATTGAACCCCACAACCTCCACATGCCACATTGTTTACAATGAGGGATTTCCAAGTAAACCCTCTCCCCTCACTTCCCAACAACCGAAAGCTAGAAAGTTTGGCAACTGGTAACAGAGAGAGAGCGAAGATAAATCTTTTCTCCATAAGACCTGCAGTTCCCTCAGCTATGAAATTAAGTGTAGCTAGAGCTATGGGATGAAAGCCAGAAAAATGTAGACTTTCAAGTTTCATCTACCATATGATAGACTAATGCATGTCTTGCATGCATGTTATGGGCACTGTCATGCGCGGGGAAAATTTTTTAAGCACAATGAGGCTTGAATTAAATTTAAATGATTACATTACCAAGAGAATATTTTTGCAAATATTAAATTTAAAAAAATATCTTCAAGCAAAAACAAGTGGTGCTTGCCTTGACACACATTAAACAAACAAAATATTTGTATTAATATCATACTAGGTTGAGGAGGGGAGGGATGGACGACGACTTACTCACATGGTTTGTAAAGAGGGTCACAGGGATAGGGTATAATTTAGAGGAAAATTGAGTTCTACACAGGGAGAATATAGGCACTTATCTATCTAGAAAGAAAAACACGTACTGTATATACATTGTTCTACTTAGAGCTATGTATTAAAATATCTATCTATCTATTAGTGTTTAAATTATATAGACCTAGTGCCATATAATACTAGATATATTTGAAAAGAGTAACGAAACTCTTCAGTGCTGGCTACATTTAAGAATGGCAATAGAACGTAGGCGTTTTACTTGAAATCTAAAAGTCGTGGTTATGGTGCCTTTCTGTTTGTTTTTTTAATGTTTATGGCTTTAATTACAGTTCTGTCTTAGATTGTGGATCTCACTTTCTATATCATTTCGAAAAATGATTATTAACCTATGGAAATATTTTACTTTACTTAGTTTAGTTAGTTTGACAATGGGTGAAGACTATTATTCCCTCCTAGGGGTACGTCGGGATGCAAACAAAAAGGAAATAAGACAAACATATAAAAAATTAGCTGTAACACTTCATCCAGATAAAAATCAGGTGATTTTTACAAAGATCAATTAGCACTTTAATTAGTTTTTAATTTATTGTTTTTCGGGTTGGAAACTGCTAGTAAGTTTATATGCATACTTACAACCGGCAAAAAAAAATGTAGTATATTTAAGTTTGCATAATTATGTTTAGTTAAGAACAGTTACAATAGACTGGACTGCCGCTGACAGGGATATTGGGGTTCAAATCCTGGTTGGGTGTATTGGCTTTTTTCCCCTTAAGTAATTTTCCTAATCCCTAACTCATTAGGCCTAGTATCAGGGGCGTATTTACGACTCTGCTGTCCATAGGCACTAGATAATTTGCCGCCCACTTTTCCTAACTTAATTTCTAACCTTCTAAATCCCTGTTCTCCCCCTACCAGCCGTCATACACAGACACACATACCATATACCCAAGTTTTCTCTATGGAAGGACAGATAAAAAGTGCTTACATTATTTGATTATTTATTATAGTGAAGTTTTAAAAGTACCATAGTAAGAATCTAAGCAAAGATTTAAAACAATTGAAATAAATACTCTTACACTATCACAACACACAAACTCAAATATTATATAATTTATCAATATAAAGTCTGCATTAATAGACTGTGGAACATGTTACCACAGATAAAATATTAGCATGTACACAATAAGAACATAGTAGGCCTATATCATATCTTTCTCCTTGATTTATGCGGAGTGAACTGGTCAATGATGCCACACAAATCCATTTCATCCAATAAGTGATCTTTAATTAAGACAATTGTCAGTGAATTACGACGATACTCTGTCATGTTGGTATACAAATGTAGCAAACAACAACAATCGCACCCACGATGAAGCCATAAAGTTATTTTAACTGGCAGAAAAAAAAAAAGTATTTTCTTTTGTCATTCAAAATTTGCCACCCCTAAAATCTGTTGCCGTAGGCATGTACCTATTAGGCCTATGTGTAAATCCGCCCCTGCCTAGCATATGTAAGCCTACATGTTATGTTAATAAGACACAGTTTAAAAAAAAAACAATATTGTACTTACCATTATAAATTGTGATTATGCTTTGGAAACGCAGCAAGCAAACACTTTTATATGGACCTCCATGCTCTGTTTCGAAGGCTAAAGTGGTTGATCACAAGTCTAGAAAACTTGGGTTTGATTACAAGTGGTGCTGATGAAAATATTCAGTGCCTATTATTTGTTTAAGAGTTTGTTTTGTTATCATTTCAATAGGCCTAAATGTCTGAAACATGTTTGATTAGAGAGCATATATGCTTTAATTTGGGGAAAATAATGTTAAAATAAACACCACCCAAACAATGCTATTAATCTTAGTAAATACATTAATATACTTGATGTTGGATGAGTTGGAGCACAGAGACTAGGCTTACTTACTTGGGCAGCACACGTGCCTGCAGTATGAGTGGTGCAGAAGCATGGAAAGACATATACACCAACACATATCTTTGTGTGTGGACCTTAATTAGAAAAATTCAAAGGGACAGCTGTGGTAGTACTTAATTCATTAATACAACAGAGGACTTCTTTATCATTTTATCAGAAATAATAAAATTGACTTGGATCATTGTAGTTTAATACAATCTATAAGGTTAAGAGAATCAATATTTATGTTGTCACACAACTTTAATGCAATAGCCCTGCTTGTAAATAATATATTGAAGGAATTAGGATACGTAAGTTATCTTGTTATTAACTCTTACCTGGTTCGGTGGCCACATGGTCTAATGCGTCACTCTCACATTATTAAATTAGACTGCCGATGACGGGGAGATTGGGGTTCGAATCCCGGTCGAGTATACTAAGAGTGGTTATTCCGAAATTGTTTTACACTCTTTCTCAACACAAATGTGTGTACACTTCCTCTGAATTCAACCTGCCTCACAACTACCTAACTTTACATCCATTACTGTTTCCGGCCTGGGTATGTTTTTTATTCAAGTCATATATTTTCCACTACTGGCTTGATAGGCCTGTCATAGCTTCATATGTCTTATAATATAACTCAAGACTAGGACAGGCACAACATCCAGTCCCCGGCCGTTAATTTATCAATGTGAAAGGGTAAACCTATATTTTCATAATGATAAATTTAGGCCATGTCGGGAATCAAACCCCGGAACCCTTAGCTCAGTAGGCAGACATGCTACCGACTGAGCTAAGGTGTCGGACTCCTCTACCTAACTCATTGGTATAAATAGTATGCATGCGTATAATCTGAACAGGTAGTAAGACACGATGTTCAAAAAAGTATTAATTCTTACTTTAATAATTAATTTTAGAAACTTTCTCTAAAGAATGTTGAACTAAATTATTAAGAAAATATTTTTAAATTTATTTCAGGATGATCCTGATGCACATGAAAAGTTCCTATCCATCACAAAAGCCTATGAAACTTTAAAAGATGATGAGTTGCGTAAAAAATATGACTTGTATGGTGAGGAAGGAGCACCAAAGCATCAAAGTTACCATTCATGGAGTTTTTATCAAGAGAATTTTGGTATATATGACGATGACCCAGAAGTTATAACTTTAGATACCCTTGACTTTGGTATGTTTAGTTTATCTTAATTTTATGCATACTTTTATCTACTATTTTTATATAAATAGTTTATTTTTCAATTAATGCATACCTTTTAATCTAGTGTTGTTATTTAATTCGTTATTTTAAAAAAAACTCCATGGCATCAACCCACAATCAAACCATACCGACTGAGCAACCACCGTCTGTTGACTGATATAGTGGCAACTTCTGCGCAAATAGGGTGTCGTGATCAGCACAGCAAACAAAACTTTTCAAATTATAAAAACATTGATTCATAAAGTGCACGTTAAATACCTCAAATAAATAACAATCACTGTGAATTGCTTGTAAACCCACTTCATTGGTCAACTAGTCTAAGTAGCCAATCTCACTTAAGACAGCAATGACAACTGGAAGATCGGGGTTCAAATTCTGGTCAAGTGTATTGAGACTTTTTTTCCTAAATATTTTTCCACTCTCCTTCCACACAATTAAGATTACACTTCCCCTAAATTCAACCTTCCTCATCCATAAAATTAGTGTAATTAGTATATAGATATGTATAATCTGAATGGGTAATTTGGCAATGCTAAAAAAATATGGCTCTAGGTAATAGCTTGTAGTAAAATCAATTTTACTCTAACATGAATGGGTATTAAGACCCGGTGCTAAAAATAAGTAAATAAATGATTTTACATTGCTAATTTTTTTTTTCTGTTTATTCTATCAACTGCTTATTTAGGTGTGTAAACCCCGTATTTTTAATGCCTATTTGTCTGGCTATTTTAAACGTTTTTGGTGCTTAAGATTCCGCTTTTTAATTATGAATAGGAAAATATTTGTACTCAGTATTTTGTACAAATGATTTACAGATTAAAATACAGATGTTTGGTTACTGTACATCTGTTACCTTAATACCCATCTATACTAATCACGGGTGACCTGGTGGTCTAGAGGTAAGGTGTCAGACTTCTGTGCTGGGGGTCCGGGTTTCAATCCTCGGTCCTGGCACAGATTTATCTGAATGCCAAACCCTTCCTTCACCTCTGACAAGATGTGTATTAATCACAACTTGTGAATGTGAGGAATGCCAGGCCTCCACCGTGGTTCGGATTCCACGTTAAACTGTAGGTCTTCCATTTCATCTCGCAATCACCCTACCATTGCACATTAGCGTAAGTGCGTATAACCCGAACGGGTAGTAAGACGCGGTGCTAATAATAATATACTAATCACGCCCATATAATAACCAAATCTTAATCAGGTTATCCAGTTACACACCCCAGATATATATGATCCGTTTACTTAAAAACAATACTGGCTTAATCTGTTAGCATATTATAATCACTAATATTCTTCTTTTGAACACTTGAATATTAAACCAAAAAAATATTTGAAACCACACACACAATATATTTTCTTGTTTATATATACCCCATTACCTAAAAGAATTTTAATTTAAAAAGTTATTAAATTGTAATCGTTATATTACTGTATTCTAAAAAAAAAATTATTTACTTTTTCTTCATATTTTAAAACTGTCCAAAAGGGTTATGAATTGCTTAATACTGAACGATATCTAGCCTTGTCATCATTATAATATTAGGGAGATATTACTCTTTGTACCCTTGATATATTTATATATACTAAAATTTGCAAGTAATTTTGCATTCACTTTTTATTTATTCACACCTATATTTAATATTTGTTTTGCAGAACAAAGTGTGTTAAGCACAGACACTTTATGGTTTATCAACTTCTACTCTCCCATTTGCTCCCATTGCCATGAGATGGCACCAGAATGGCGAAAAATGGCATGGGAATTGGACGGGGTCGTTAGAATAGGTGCTGTAAATTGTGTGGATGAATGGAATCTTTGCAACATGGAACACATTGCTTCGTATCCAACACTCAAAATATATCCTTCAGTAAGTCTGCTTTGCTTTTATTAACTTTCATTTTAAAGCAAGAAAGCTTTTTTTTTTTTTACAAATATAAGCTAGGCAGGCACATCAAAATATTGTGTGGTATGTTTTTACAAACTTTTACTAGCACATTACATCAAATATAAACATACTTTTAAAGTTCTTTATTGTATTTTACACATGCACAAAACCAAACAAAATTGGATAGCTTCACAAAATTGATTACTTAGCCTTTTATATTCAAATAATAGATTGATTTTAATGAGAACCAACAATATTAAAACTATACATATTTTTTTGAGTTTAATCAGTAGGCATCATTGTTATTTGCCTTTTTTTTTTGCCTGAAATTGCCATAAAAAATGGTACCAACTGCATTATTATAATGTTTACTTTCTATCTAACAGGTAGAGAAAGTATCATGATCCTCAAAAAAATCGAACTCAAAATTTTGATGAATGTTGACGTTTCATGACCCCCTGAATCCAAAAAAGTTGTTTTTGAATTTCCGTCTATCTGTTGGTCTGTACCTCGGATTAGAGCCTAAACTTACCGATCGGGCTAAAACCTGGTATCTAGGGTTTTCATAGGGCTGCCCCGAGGGTTTTTTAGAATTGGATATCCAACCCTAAAATTAAGGGAAGTTTACTGAAGTTTACTATACGCAAATATATATATGTATATTTTGACTTTTCGAACACTAAAGGTAAAGTATTGCGACCATAAAAAAATCTAACGCAAAATATTGATGGATGTTGACGTCTCATGACCCCTCGAACCCCAAAAAGTGATTTTTGCAATGCCGTCTGTGTAACCCTAAAATTAAGAGAAAATTAATAAAAAGCAAAAAAAAAAGAAAAAATTGATTCTCTCAAAATTGGCTCTAACAATTTTGATTAAAATTCATATCTGGGCATTTATTAAGATTATAAATAAAATGGTTATTTTCATTTTCCTATGAAAATAACTTTTAGGGTTCCTTACAGAAGCGGAAATTTCCGTATCGCCGCAACTATATGAGATACTAAATAACTTATCATTGCAAAACTGTAATACAATTAAAAATAAAAAACTTTTATTTGAAATATATTTTTATAAAACCAACAATTTCTGAGATATTTGCAAATATATTAATACAATTTTGTTAGCTTTAGTGGTAAAGAGATACTACTTCAGTTTTAACACAATAATTCTCTAATTCCATAGAGTAATTAATATAAGAAAGTCTCAAAAAAGTTTGTTATTTTTCCTTTAACTTCTTAGGAGAAATGTTTGTACAACAATTATCTATCTTCTTTATTTTAGACTCAATAGTCAATATTTACATTTTTTATTGGTCAAAATATATAAATGAGGAATTTCATAGAAATGTGATGACCTGAAGAGGTGCAACTCCTATTAAAATGCTAAAATTATAACTGTAAATTTTAATATGAAGTGTTGACCCTTGTGGACCCAATATTGATCTTTTTTGCCCGTCCAAACATACAAATGAGGACATTAATTTTTTTTAAATAAAATTATAAAATTTATAACTGGGACTCAAAAAATGTTTTACATAAGTATGGTGCAATTTTTGCTTTGGTTTGCTAGTGTATATTATTTTGTTTAGCATATATTATGAGTTTTGAGTAAATATCTCCATTTTAAACAATAGAGCAAGAAAGTTCGCGCGGAGTTCCGTACGATTTACTTTTTTAATATTCCTATAGCCAATTAAAGTTTCTAGAAAATGTATTTACCTTAATTAAAGATAAGCTATAAAAAATTAGATGTGTTTGATGTGGCTTTTATTACAGCCCTATTGTGACCAAAGGCAAATATTTTAAATTTAATAACAATAAATGAAGCCCTGATTTTTATATTCATAACACTTAAGTTTGGATTGATTTTTCTTACCATTTATAGCTGACAAAAGCGTTCTATTTACCGACTCTTAGTATTGAAATCCAACTTTTTATGTAGCTAAATCCAATAATTGTACTTACCACAAATCAGGTTATTAAGAAATAAACTATAGTGAGTGGATGTAAAACATTTAAAATGTGCTTTATTTGGTTGCTAAACTCAAACCGGTGGTTTTGGAACAATCAAATAAGTTAATATGGTAATTTATTTTGTTCTTAATAGGGTGAAAGTTATAATGGCATCCAAAAGGCCAAACAAATGGTGAACTACTTAATGGATAAGTTGGAAGTAGAAGTGACAACAATTTGTGCAGACGATTGGGATTCTTTGAAACATAAACCTTCGACAAAGCACAAAGCTTGGCTACTCTTCCTCTGTGATAGCTGGGAGGCCTGCCAACATGATGATCATATAAAAGTTGCTGCTATACTGGTAAGTTAAATTATATGTGTGTGTTCCTGGATACATTTGATGGAGATTTCAGAGTCAGCCTGGATATATAATGAAATTTGTCAAGTTGATAAAAACTGAGGATCACATTTTATTTTTAGTTACAGTACAATTGAAGATGCCAAATATCTAAAAATTAAGTGTTAGTTTTCAAATGAAAACAAAAAATAAGTTATTGGAAAAATTACTATAATATAACTATTTCTGAGATTATTTTTATGGCTATGAAAATGTTTAAGAGGTTTTTGCAGTAAAAAAATAAAAGATCCAGTGCTTTGGAAAAAGGTTAAATTCTTATATGTACAGCTAGTTCACATTAGTAAAAATAAAGGCTATTTGGTTCATTCGTACTGCTCTAATTCGATTATTTCCTAGTATGACCCAAAAAGATCTTATTTCTCCCTTGACCTACTTACTCTATGGTATTATGAACTCGTAAGTTCATTGCCACACTTAAAAAAAAAGTATGCAACCTATCCCAATCTTGAGCTAGATCTATCCAGTCCACCTCATTACACCCTATCCCTATCTTGAGCTAGTTTTACACCCTATACACCTCATTACTCCCCATCTTTTTCAGGTCCATTCTAACATTAACCTCTCATCTGCGTCTAGGTCTTCCTGATTGTCTCTTACCGTTGGGGATTGCCAGTCAGTACCATGAATATAGTTCTAGTTTCTTCTATTCACGCTACATGTCCTGCCCACTGTAATCCATGAGACATCACTATCTTAACAATTTCTTGTGATGAGTACAGATTAGTTGTGCGTATAACCCGTACGGGTAGTAAGACGCAGTGCTAATAATAATAATAGTACAGAGTATGTAACCTCCTCCACTCCTCAGTAGCTTCATCCCTTTTTAGACCAAATATCTGCTTAAGCACCTTGTTTTTTAACACCCTACATTTGATTTCATTATTTAAGGTAATAGACCACGTTTCACACCCATAGAGAAAAAACAGTTTTTTTTCTTCATATTCTGAGTTTTACATTCCTGGACAGCCGGCGAGATGACAGCTTAATGACTGAGTAATAGCATTTATTTCCTGGCTGTATTCTTTTCCTAATTTCCAATCTAATATCGTTATCGCTAGTTAAAATTATCCCTAAATATTTTATCTCACTAACCCTGTCAAATGATATGTTGTTTGCAGTAATCTTTAAATTATTGTCCCCAATCTTTGTTCTCTGTGTGATCATATTGTAATTAATCTTTTCAGCATTCACTTCTAAACCAATTTTCTTGCTTGCCTCTAGTAAAATTTCTGCATTTCTTGCAACAGTTTCCTTACTATTCCTCAACAAAGCTAAATCATCTGCATTTGAAGAGCTACTACAATGATATCTAAAGAGCAAAGAGATTCCATTGACGAATATCATCTTATGTGAAACAGAGGAGCACCATCAATGCTAGTTTGCCACCTGGGTTTAATCACACTTTTAAGAAAAGAAATTCGTCGATTTTCTATCCACCATCAACATCTGGCCGCCAAAAAGCTAAGAAATGCCTTCATTCAACCATGGGCATTGTAATATCAGCGATAAAGAAGATACATTCATTAAATAGCAGATTGTTCTATCAGCTGTGTGAAGACAATGATGAGTTTGAATGGCTTCTTCATAGATAAGTGCGTTGTCTCTCCAGAGGCTCATGCTTTAAGCGTTTCTGTATTATATTTGAAACCGTCATAGTATTTCTGCTATCTTTTGACTATGAATTGAGCAAGAAAGTTAAACTTAAGCCTAGAGATGAGGCATATTTGGCGGACATTTATGACAAAATAAATATGCTGAATATGCTGAATATGCTGCTATTGATAATCTCAATTTAGTTAAGGCAAAAACGGCAATATCTACTTTCATCATGAAGTTGGAGTTTTTTTATACATAATATTGACAAAAGAGGTTTTTTTTTGCAATTCTCTACCATGAGCAGCATAAAAACATCCTATCTAGACGGTGATTTGGAAGAATTTTGTGTACATCTGCAATCACTAAAAAGTAACTTTGAGAATTGCTTTAAAGATTTGATTGATTTGGAAATAACTGTCCTGGTATCAAATCCATTCATTTGCAAATCAGAAGTCCAAGAACTTAGTTTGCAAGAAGAAATTGTTGGGCTTAAAAATTATGGAAAAATCAAAGTAAATCTTCAGCAGCAGAAGACATCAAGTCATGTGGTTGAAACATTATGTGAAATTTCCTGCTCTATGGAGAGAAGCAAAACCTCTTTATATTGCCTTTCCATCTTCTTTCATGAGGATTTAGTGCAGTGACTTACTAGTGAAAAATCGAAACTGTTTGAATATTGTTAGTCACTGTCACTTAAGACTATTATTATCATCCATGTATGCTCCTGATGTTGTTAAGTTAGCCAAAACTCATCAAGCTCAAGGATCACACTAGTATGTTATAACTAAGCTCATTTTTGTACTATTTTATAACCATTATTAATAAACCGTACTAAGAATTCAATGTATAATCTAAGTGATATAAAATGGCTTGATAAAAAAATCATTAATAATCATTGGAAATGCCTACTATACATTACCTATATTTTAAGGGATGAATAGAAATCATTGGCATATACTTAATCTGAGGGGAGCATTGGGCAGAAAATGATTTTGCAAAGGGGTGTTGGGTCAAAAAAGTTGGTTAACACTTAAGGCGTCACTCTCGCAAGGAATAGACTGCCAAAAATAGGCAGATCGAGGTTTGATCCTGGTCGGGTGTACTGAGGGTGGATTTTCCTAAATGGTTTTCCACTCTCCCTCCACACATATACGTGTACACTTCCTTTAAATTCAACCTTCCTATTCCCTAATTAGTACATAGGCGTATAACCTGAATCAATAGTAAGACATGGTGCTAAAAAAAATTTAATTGGGCTGGACTAAATATTTATGTAGGCAAATTTTGATTAATTATTTTTGTGGGCATATTATATTTTTCATAACAATGCAAAACTACCTTGATGTTACTGAAACATTTAAGGTTTAGTTAAGTGTTTCCTCCATTTGACAATTATTTGACTGCAAAATCTCTTATTCATACTAATTAATATAACATATTTACTCATATATCAGCCACACTTTCTCCCCAAAATAAATCATCTCAAATAAGGGATGTAACCATTATGAATCTACTAATGTATCAAAAGCTGCACAATATTTTAGGTAACTAATTTTAAATTCCTAAAATAGTCAGGCCATTTTGTATTTGGTAAAATATAATGTTTGGATTTTCAACCAACTATCCTATTATTTAAGCGCTCGATAATAGAAATATAATTTTAAAGTTGGAAAATGTATTTCATTGTGTATTATGATTGTAACCCATTTATTTGCTTTTCCTTTATTTACATACAGGAAGGCTTAGTGTCAGTTGGTGTTGTTGATTGCATAAAACAAATGTCACTTTGCAATCGATTTGGTTCCCAACATGGAACTTTGTATTGGGAACCAATAGAACAAAATCCCCATGGTGTCACACAGATAATTACAAGCAATGGTCCAAAAGACATTTCAAAAGAAGTTTTATACCTACTTCCAGATGTAAATAACTTAGAGGAAGAAGAATTTGAGGTAAATAAATATAGAGTTATTACTTTACATTCACATTGTAGCTTAGTGAAAAAAATTTTTTTTAATAGTTTGAAAACCTCTAAATCGGTCTGATACAATCAAAGATATATATTTTTGTGTTGGTACAATGGCACAGGTTAACTCGTTTTAACTTTGCATACTTGGACTGAAATTTTGAATTTTAGTTTGGTGATAGTCCATTAACATAATAATTGTTCCATTCTTTAATTGTGGCAGTAAACAGACTCATCAAATCAAAAATAATATAATCAAGTTTTTAACGACATTGCCTACTTTGTGAATTCGAAGCTATTTTGTGAAGCGGGTTGCATCTTAACTTGACACACTCAAGTATGAAATCTGTGGCCTCATCTGACAGTTCTTACCCCCTCCATGAAGACCCTTCCCCTCTTTCGCAGATTAGCGTAGCTACCTGTGTGAAGAGGGTACAAATTTCACTCGCCACTCAGAAAGACCGACAAGTCACCTTTTTAGTGATAGAGTTTCAAATACAATAATTTCTCACGCTGATGGCTAAGTGAACTAAGGCACTAGACCAGTGGTTTACAACCTGGGAGTCGTGATCCCGCTCAGGGTCGTGGCAGATATCAGGTGGAGTCGCATTGCTTGTTGAGGTTATAGCGTTATGTTTACTATTTAAATTGATTATTATTATAGGAAGGTGCGAAATTCTAATACAGTAGAAATGTAAGCGGTTAAAATGACAAAAAACATTTTGGTTACTAATTAGGTTCCTTTTGGTTAACTCTGACAATTGCTTGTTGACTTAGTTTACTGTAGGAGTCTTGTGTTTAGGCAAGGGGCACTGCTATCATAGCTTTCTAAATACCCACAGGGCTCGTTGATTCTCTTTTGAGACATCTTAGTCCCATTCATTTAAATAATATATAAAGATTACAAGACATGGTCTTATCGTCACGCAAGTTTGGTTTAACTGATGAGGTCAGGATTCATATTCTGACTGGCGGCTCTAGGAATGTCTGCAGTAGAAATGGTATTATAGGCACTTTCTGGGACATATCCTTTTTTATTTGGACTGAGAGAAAAAAGTTGTTAAATTTCAAACAGTTGAATAAACATTTGGTAAATATGATCAATGTTAACGTTTCTGGCGCTTACCCAGGTACTCCATAACAAATGGGTTGGGGGGCCTCATTCCCCATGTTTATATTTTGGGGGGCTTGGACTTTAATAAGCCTTCCCAATATTTTTCACGTATATTCGAAAAGCACATATAGAATAATTTAAAAATATTGTTTTACTAACAAACTTAGATCATACCATGCCCATTGTTGGAAATTAATATTATGTCAAGTAGTTTAATACAACAACAACAAAAATAAAAATACCTATCATAAAAATGTTCACTACCAACGTGGAAATTGTAAGTAATACTTAAATATTTATAAATCATGTTATAAAATTATAAATTGAAAAGGGTCAGGGTCTTCTCTTACGTTGAGAAGAACACGCTGAGCCAATCTTTAAGCTCTAAGGGCATGCAGGCTTATGTTACTGGATAAGAATTTTCCCTTTTGTGTGCATGGGTGTTATCAATTTAACAACTTCAATAAAATATGGCAAAAATTAGTAACACTGCTGAATGGTTGAATTTGGTAGAATTGATATGACATTATCTTTCCTCTTCAATAATTTTAAATGAAGAATGGATGTGAGGTTGATTATCATGTAGGTCCTAATGTATTTGCCTCAAATATACGAATAATACTGATTTGTTTTACTTTTTATTTAAAAGTGTTTTAGTACATAGTAATATGTTTACATTGTCCATTTACATTATGTATACATACAAGAGAACTATTAAAAAAGTGTGTGGATTACAGAATATTATCGTTTCCCAATCTCTTTATTTTGACCAAAATCCAATAAGTGGCCAAGTAATTTTGGATCAATTCAAAATGTGATATCAAGAAATCTTGGAAGAGGTTGCGTTGTGCACCACTGATAATTGGTTTAAAACGCCAACGATGAAAATGAGTATAGTTTCCTTAAATCTGTCAAACCAACTTTCTTACTGTGTTTTATAGATTTTTTTTCAAATAAATAGCTATGTCAAAATGTCTTCCTCTCAAGTGTTACACAATATCCACTTACAGTATCTTTTAAATTGTGTGAATAGCCGTTAGCCTGGGCTGGCAGTAAGATTCGTGACACACTTAATGTAGGAAGTAATTATTTGGTTGTGTGTGGCAGAAGATAAAACTCAACTCTAATTACCGTACGACTAAAAAACAAACTCCAGATATCTGAAAACCACTTCAAAAATCTGAGCCATTCAATTAATAACTAAATTTTCCTTCTAGAGGCCCACTCTAAATAGCTTTTAGAGAATTTTAATTTTAAAAAATCGAAGCGAGAACGACTCTAGATAGTTTTTAAGGTAATCAAATTTTCAAAAATTTTCCAATAGAGGCCCACTTCAAATAGCTTTTAGAGGCATCTAATTTTCAAATTGTCTGTAGCTCACACCAAATAACTTCAAGTGAATTTAATTTTCATAAATTCGACAAATAATCATAAACAAATAGGGTCGAGACTCTAGAGCAGTGGTTCCCAACCTTAAGGTGGCCGCGGACCACTCAGTCTAAAATTGAATAGAGTGCGGACCACTCTTCTCCCCCACTCCTACCCCCGGTCAACATCCTTCCCCTAGCCTAGAAACTTCAGGCAACTAAGTTAAAATATTATTATTATTATTATTATTATATATTATTAGTATTACCAAAAATCACAAGTTCTTACATTACTTTTTTCATAAGAAAATATGTTTGAAAAACATGTTAGAATGTTAGATAAAATAAAGTAGAATTAACTCAATGTATTTCTTAAGATTTTAACTGTGATCTTTGAGCTTCAATTTGTTTTGTCAATTGAGAAATTCTTGGGGTTATACTCTTGCTCAAAGCTAATCTCATTTTATTGCTTGCATCCAGCCGATTTCTTTGCTTGTTTTTGATTAAAAGTAAAGTAGAGAATCCCTGTTCACACAAAAAGGTTGTTGAAAACACCATCAGATTCCTTAAGGCGACTCACCAAATATTTGGGTAAGATATCGCCCTCTTACACCACAACTCCTCCATGTTCACACCAGATTCAAACGAGTCCCTGAAGTTATTATTGTTTTCAAGTTCGATCACCTCTTCTAAGATTTCATCAGGAAGGTCCTTGGGCTTGACACTAAAAGGATTTCAAATTAGTTTCTTAATGAATTCACTTTAATTTTTGCTATATTCTGGAAAATAACGTGTGAATTCATCCTTGATTATTTGTAAGTGACACAACACATTATGTTGAACTTCATCTGTGATGGTAGCATAGTTCTTATCGTCAGCAAGGGCTTCCAACGTTGGAAATGCTGAATAATTTTTTTCTTGATCTTTGTCAATCCACAGATCAATTTTGCACAGAAATGCATGAAGTTTGTCTTCAAACACAAAAATTTTGCCGACACCTTCCAACTTTTCATTTCCAGAACTTTTTGGTTGCAAATTTAGGTGATTAAAATGGGAGAAAATATCCACAAGATAGGCCAGTTGTATCTCTAATTTTGCTTGTTTTTGGGTGGGCACTTTGACCCGTGGACAACCGGTTGGGAACCACTGCTCTAGAGGAATCCAATTTTCAAAAATTTCCAGGTGAGAACCAGGTTAGTAACATTTCTGGGAAATCGCATCCGAGCTCTCTTTTCTATTTTTCAAATTGACTTCCACCACTCTCCTCCCCCACCCCGTTATACAACACAAATAAGGTTCTACGAACACTGGAGGATATATGAGGCGTTGCATGCAAGAAGGGCGAATTCAACAACGGGCCTTTTTTTTAAATCTCTCCATTGTGCTCAGGAACACCTGCAATTTATACTCATACTTCTAATTCGTGGAGTTCGCCCTTCTTTAACCTTCAAAATAAGGTTTTAAAATAAAGGCGAGTTGCTTTTGAGACGTTCAGCGTGCGGGCAATAAGGGCGAACTCAGAGCCCCCTTCCTGACATTGAAGGTCCACCCTCCCCCTTAAGCTTGCCAATGAAGGTCACAAGCAAAGAGAATGCCTTCGTCACCACACCACAAGTCAGTTCACTCTCAACTAGTACCAAGCTAGTGTTTTTCTGTTTATTGTAAAAACTGTGATGGCGAGTGTAATGGAGGGTTATCCTCATAAAAGAGTTAATAATAAAGATGACAACAAAGTTGATTAAGACGTTTGAATAGCTGTATTAATTTTTTTTCGCAGTCACTTCTCCGTACTATTCTTGTATTCAAAGGTTCTAATAATCAGTATTATATATTTTTCAATAATAAATTCTGTTTTTGCTAAAAAAAAAATTTTGTTGCCATCCCTACACTCACAAATTAGAGGTAGGAGGGGAATATATGGTAGAGGGGAAGGGGGGATGATATGTATCTTGACTCTGGGAAATTGCATAGGTACAATATTGTTGCTCCTAAAATGAACAAAATGTTGAGTTCGCCCAGCCCTAAAAGTTTTAAAAGGATTTTTCTCAAAACATGCTTTGGTTGAGTTCGCCCTTCTTGCACGCAACGCCTCATATTTACCAATAAAATAAAAATAGAGTAAAACTTTTAATGATCATTAACCGTGAAAAAAATTGTTTTTTATAATCAATCCTCTTTATTTTGTTCTTACTATACATTACGAGAAAGAAAAGCATAAAAAGGTACTACCCATGAAAAATTAATCACTTTCAAATAGCTTAAATAGTTTTTTAGGGTTTAAAATGTTGCCGGGGAAGGACCCTCAGACCAACCTATTAGTTGAGCCCCCTCTCCCACTTCCAAAGAGCTCCCGGAGCCCTTTCTTACAGTTTTAAAAACTACTGTATTTACTTTCTTGTACGTAAAGTAGGTTGTTTTGTAACTAGGCGTGGTGATTAAAACATTGTATAATTTATTATTAAAATAGGTTCATGGTCTTCTGAATAGAAAAAATAATTAATCAACATGTATTTAAACTTAAAAATATTCTTGTAAGGCCGATTAGTATTATGATTCGTAGGTTAACCTAAAATTTGGGCGCTTTTGGCATACAACATTTAGTTTGTGTCCAGTATATACATCAGTAGTCTAATCAGTATTTAAAGTTTGAGATGGCTTGACCACCTAAGAAAAGCACTCACAAGCATTGACACGAAATAGTGAAGGGTGGTATAGGGGAGATAGGGATACTGCAAAAATCATTACATTCTAATCTCCGTGCCAGTTACTAAATTATATTTGATATAAGATATCCCACGTAGCCCTTCCTACCATGTTCTTATTGTACTGTACATTATGGCCAAGAAACCCATTGATAAAAATACCCACTTATATTCTGAACAGGTAGTAGGACTCTGTGATTAAAAAAAAGATAAAAGTATACCATATAAAGAAAAATCACTTCAACATTTAAAACAGCTTCTAGGGTCATCCAGGGTTTAATATTGGCCTGAAATGAGCACCCCATATCCCCCTACGTTTTCAAAGAAGTTACAGAGCTCCCACCTAAGAACAAAAAATAATGTAATATAATATAAATTATTATAGAAAAATAATGTAATAAAGAGTTTCAAACCTTACCAAAGAACTAAAGGGGGAAAAAATTGAAAAAAGTAGCACCACGGTTCACTAAGTTACGTCACTAGACGTGGTTAATTTTAATTGTTACGTAGCCAGAAGTTATGCTCTAGTTTTTGTATTAGTTTACTTAATTAGGTTTTATCACCTGCCCTTACAAAATTTCTAGCTTACCGGGAAGTGTTTTTTCTTGTAGCTTAGGTAATTCCATGCAATAAAAATTATTGTAGCATACAAATAATCTTATCTAGGAGGCGTTCAAGTATTATACGTAAAATTCTTTAGGGGTGGAGGTGGATTCAAGCTTCACTTATTTTTGCTGACAAGAGGGAAGAAGGGGTCTGACCAATGCTTACGTAAGACAGAGAGAGACATACAAGAATGTAATTACCAGTTTAATACCATAAATTTAAATTAATTGTGCAACAATGTTTATTCTGAATTATTTCACACCATTATTTGCACCTCTATGTTAATAACTACCAGCAATTTACAAATTGCCAAACAAGAATGTTTTTACCCTGTAAACAGATGGGGTGACCTGATGGTCTAGGGGTAAGGTGTCCGACTTCTGTGCTGAGGGTCCGGGGTTCAATCCTCGGTCCCGGCACAGATTTATCTGATTGCCAAACCCTTCCTTCACCTCTGACAAGACGTGTATTAATCACAACTTGTGAATGTGAGGAATACCAGGCCTCCACCGTGGTTCGGATTCCACGTTAAACTGTAGGTCCTCCATTTCATCTCACAATCACCCTACCATTACACATTAGCGTAAGTGCGTATAGCCCGAACGGGTAGTAAGACGCGATAATAATAATAATAACAACAACAAAACAACAACAACAAAACAACAACAAAACAACAACAATAACAACAATAACAACAACAATAACAACAATAACAATAATAACAACAACAATAACAACAATAATAACAATAACAACACCAACAACAATAACAATAACAACAATAACAACAACAACAATAACAACAATAACAACAACAATAACAACAACAATAACAATAATAACAATAATAATAATAACAACAATAATAAAACAACAATAATAACAATAACAATAACAACAACAATAACAACAACAATAACAACAACAACAACAATAACAACAATAACAACAACAACAACAACAATAACAACAACAATAACAATAACAACAATAACAACAATAACAACAACAACAATAACAATAACAACAATAACAACAATAACAACAACAACAACAACAACAACAACAACAATAACAATAACAATAACAATAACAATAACAATAACAATAACAATAACAATAACAATAAACAATAACAACAATAACAACAATAACAACAATAACAACAATAACAATAACAACAATAACAACAATAACAATAACAACAATAACAATAACAACAACAACAATAACAATAACAATAACAACAATAACAACAATAACAATAACAATAACAACAATAACAACAATAACAACAATAACAACAATAACAACAATAACAATAACAATAACAATAACAATAACAACAATAACAATAACAACAATAACAATAACAACAATAACAATAACAATAACAACAATAACAATAACAATAATAACAATAACAACAATAACAATAACAATAACAACAATAACAATAACAATAACCAAATAAGTCTACAAATATTACGTAAGCAAGGGAGTGGGGGTTCGGAAAATACTATGTAAGCATGAGGGGGTCAAGTACTAGGCTTTGTTTGCTTACAATGGGGGCAGGGTTTCCAAAATTGCCAAAAATGTACTTATGTAGTACCTGAACACCCCCTAATCTGTATCAGTAAATTCAAATAAATGAGTTTACTGTTTATAAACTTCAAGATAAGTACTTAATTCTAAGTACAATATAATATGTATTATTCTAAGGTTCTGTTATTGGATAGTAATGTTGGAAAGTCTAGCCAGGAAGGCTTGGGTTACAAAATCTAAAACAAATTTTTGTTAGTTTTGCTTTTCCCTTAATAAATAGGCCTACTTTTTATTTTGATATCTAAACCGACGTGCTAGAGTTGCTCTTCTTACAGACCGTCGCTTGCTTGATTAACAAATTTTCCTCTTTGGGTTTTGATGTTTCACCATTTTGACTAACAGTATACTAAGCATTATCACTCTTGAAGCCAATGCACACAAAAAAAAGGGGGGGGGGATGGAAAGAAAATGAGGTGTTCACCCTGCAAGATAACTCGTCTGGCTTCTAATGACACTTCCCCTCTTTCTCTGCAAAGTAGAGAACCTCACTCCACTATTAGCCCCTGGACATTGTCTTTCACTTCTATTTTCCATTTTTCTCGTTTCCTATTCTAGGTAGATAGATGGTTTCACAGACTTTTTTAATCTATATTATAGCAGGAATATGGCTATGTGCTCTCTCTGCAAATAAATAAAATAGCCTAAGCTGTAGACAATTTTTTTTAATGTTTACAAAAAAACTACTTTCAAATCCAAAAAGTAATTTTAAAATTACAAAGGATTATTTTTAGAATTATTTCAGAATTTATGGTTTTTGTTTCAATGTTCTATCTTTAAAACTCACTGAATAAAAAGGTAAAACATTATTATGGGAAATCCTATCTTGTTTTGCTGTAACGTCACAGGTAGGCAACGTCATTAAGTTATTCTCTTTGTGTCACAAGCTCATGAAATATTATCCCTATTAATATAGCTATTGATTGTTAAATCACTCATATTTGTTTCAACAGACCTTATAATATCATAAAGTGTTATCAAACACTTTAGCTTGGACAGACATCACCTATTCTTATTTACACCAGATGATTTTTTTTCTTTCAAAAGTGCTGTTCTGAATTTAACACACAAATCCAAGACTACTATTGAGGCTTGGTGGAGTCTGTTGAGTTCTGCTTGTTATCCTCAAAAATAACATAAATCTGCAATTAGACATCATCAAGACATTTATCAAGTGGATTTGAATAGTTAGGCAGGAGTATCCTCACTTCAGCGAAATCTCCATACTTATCTATCACATCAATACTTGTCACATGACATATGCACTTTGCAATTCATTATTTCAGGTTAAATAAAACTTATTTAAATATTTTGGAAGAAATTATAGGTAGCACAGTTTATGTAAATCTTTATAAATCACTTTAAAGTAAAGCTACATTATAAATTTCAATTAAAATTAAAACTCATAACTTAGTAACTAAGTTAGTTAAATACATTATTGCTTGGGTATTTTTTTACTCCTATTACAAAATTAGTCAAACTGTTATAGTGTTAGATACACATTTTCTCCAGCCAAATTAAAAATTGACTATCAATCTCAATTTTAATATGGATAGTGTTATGAATGCCTCCCAATCTTTTAAGTTTCATTGTATACCCTTTGTAGCCAACAAGTTTCATGTTATTATCACAAAATTAACTTATTTTCCAAGCAGCTACACCCAGGTATCAAATGAAAGGACTTTTACATTATTGTAAAAAAAATTAATAATTGGCATTATTTTTTGAATATAATATTTTGAGATACTGAAGTTTAGATAGAATAAATCCATTTGTGCTATTTATTTTAATATTATTTTTCAGGACATGCGTACGCAGCTATTATTGGGATCCACTACGCCTTGGTTGATTTTATTTTATGTTGGTTCTACTGTGAAAGAAGATCTTGAATTGAAGAAACTTTCTGTCTTACTTTTCAACATGCATGTGGGAAAAGTTAACTGTGCTAAGCTATTGTCCATCTGCCTCGATCTTAATGTAAATCGCTACCCATTATTCGCAGTCTTTAAGCAGGGAGGAGGCTATGAGATTCATCATGGAAAAGAATCAGCTCATGATGTTGCAAATTTTGCAAAAGAAAGTGGTGCAGCTATAAATGTACGGATTCTTACACCTAAAGAGTATTATTTGGCTAGAAATCAAGGTAAGATCCTTTTTTACTGACATAACTTAATGCAATAAACATAGTTGCTTTTGAATTATATTAGCTAAACTACTTAAAACATGGTCAATATAAAAATATTTGATAATTTTATTAGTTTTGTTATTACTAAATCCAAAGGCCGCAATCGCCTAAGTATTGTGAGAAGAAATATCTTCTGATGGTAGTCTATACCTGAACATTTTTGAACAGATAACCAGTGAATCTTTCTTCTGGGATGACACTATTCACAAATAGAAAAAAAGAAAATCTATGCATTGCATTGATATCACCCATCACTAAACTTAAAATTTTCGATCATTACTTTAAACTAGCAAGCTTGTTTTGTGAAACACCTATTATCTTACTATGATGACATGACTATACAACAGTCATTTGGGCACACACAATCAAACTAATATCAATGATTCATTATTATTGAAAATATTTATATTTTGACACTTACAACTGATTCTAATAATGTTGTTACAGTTAAATCCAATGATCTATGGATCATTGATTTCTTCGCACCATGGTGTCCTCCATGCCTTCGTTTGCTGCCAGAACTTAGAAAAGCTAGCCGTCATTTAGGTGCTAATGTAAATATTGGTACCATTGATTGTACTGTACACTCTGAGCTTTGTCGTCAGCTTAGTATTCAATCGTACCCAACAACAATTCTCTATAACCACACGGATGAACACCTTTTCTATGGTGATCACAAGGCAAATAATATTGTGGAATTCGTTTATGACATTCTTAATCATACAGGTAAATAAGTTTAGTTATTAAGTTACAATATTTGGACCCTATGATAGATTAAGTCAATAGTACTTATTTTAAAAATTATTTTAATAGTAATGTTAAAATTGTTTTTATTATTTCAAACAGCACACTTTGAGTACTAGAACTTTAAACTTCAATATCATATTGCACTATGAACCATTCAAGCCTGCCTACTAGTGCTCTTTTTTACCATAATTTAGGGACAAGTCTCCTGCAAAGCTTCACATAATTATAGGCTAGTACTGAAGACTAGCGCTGTCTCAACTTTGTCCAAGAAGTCTGAAATTTAGTTTGAATCCTGTTCAGGTGCACTTGGGACTATTTTTCCACGCTGGTTTTTAATTAGGTTTTCCCCATCCACTACTTAGGTGAGTGTAGGCACATATCCTTATAGTTAACTTTCCTCATACTCTCCTTAAATTTTTTAGGCTTTAATGTCATGTTTGTTTAACTGAGGTCAACACTGCACCAAGGATAGCAAGCCAATCAGCTTTAAAAACGACAGCTTCAAATGTACCTAAAAAGTGTTACCAATAAAAATATCAACTAGGAAATATTAAAAAAAATTTGTCATAACCAAGAAAAAATATCATTTTAATAAAATGATTACTTTTTCAAATAATCTTTTTAAAAACAACCAAATTACTACAAGGTATTCAAACATGATTTCTTGAATTTATCATTTTTCAGGATGGACACACAGTTGTAAAAAAAGTATTGATCATAGAATTATGAAACATGTTGAAAATGTTCATTACATATAAATGCTTTGTAGTTTTTATAAGATAATTGATATTTGTTTACTTGACTTAAGGTCACGTTTGGCCAAGCTCGCCGTTTAATTACCAAACACATTGGTATTATAACAAAAAAAAAAGCATATACAGTAGTTGTTGCATGATGCTGAGTAATGTCTCATTGGTCCGCTACGACAACCAAGAAGCATATTCCACCAATCAGCCCAACCAAGCCAATACCAGCCTCATCAGGTAATCAATCATTTTCTCACCTCTGTGGCTGATAGTAAGCTGCGGCATATTTGGTGATGTGAGTTTTTTATAATCAAAGTATATAGGATTCTGTATCAGCAGGGGGTAGTTGTGATTGGGTCCTATGTAGTGGATGGTGTAGTATGTGTTGTAGGTTGGGTCTAATTTGTATAATATGGTGTTATCCTTAGAGACTAAATATTGTCATTGGATATGCCCTGTCTTTGTCTGCTGGGCTGTGTTCTGATAAAGGCTTTAGGAAGGAGGCAAGCTGGGAGTGAGTGTGACAAGTGCATGATTCTGTGGGCTGGTTCAATGTTACACATCATTTACACATATGATGTACAAGGCCACCAAACCTAGTGAATCACTATATTATTAAATGTATGCTCTACAATTTCCTGCTATACTTGTGCTTGGTTGTTCCTTGTTCTTGCGACATTTAAATGTATTTAGAGTTAGCAGTGCAATGACACACATATTGTGTATGAGGCACAGCTTTGTGGTGGATTGTGGACGTGAGCCTCTGGCCTCATTGCGGCAGATATTCATAAGAAGGAAGGTAGGAGACAACCATATAGATATAATGGCTTAAGGCTCTTGGCCCTGTCGAGTGCAAGTCTAAAACCTATTTTGTGGGATGGAGGGTGAAAGGCGCGGCGTGGATTCACAACCGACCAACGTGTACTTCCGCACCAACAAGAACAGATGGATCACGGAAACCGTGGATGGCGCTAGCTACCGGACAGGTCTTTCGGATAAATTATACGTTTGGAAATACCAGTTTTCTCGAGAACGAGTGAAATTTTTTAACCCCTTCTAAGATAATGTTTATTAATTGTTATATTTTCTTATTTTTTTGTTATGAAGCCGGCAGTTTTCTATTAAAAAAATGTCAATTTTATCGATATTTGATCACTGTTAAAATTATAGAGGAGATGTGTATATA
>CABFWB010003353.1:27394-42746 GCA_902151455.1 Timema bartmani
GAGATGTGTACAAAAAAAGTATAACTTAATCAACATGCTTCTATTCTTGAACAAACCATTTCCGAAAAGAAAATTGCAAAACAATAAAAATTCTTGAAGATAACCGTTTGTTCCCATGGCTCTGCATTTCCACGCCAAATTAAAAGGGCCAATCACCTTAAGACTATGGCCCAACCAATTCATGCGGTGAGAAAAATAGTATAAGGCATCTTGCTGACCTTTGATGTGGTATTATAAATTACTAGTGCCAGCTGATAGTGACCGGCCTTGGACCGGACTTGCCTAGATGCTAGATGCTACTTGACCACTGTGAATGGAATTAGTATGTGCACAGTCTTGGGAGTTCTGTCTTATATTGACATGGACAAGTGAAGGACCAAATGTGCAGGGCTGATTTCAAGGCACTGCTCATCTATTATTATTTAATTTAACATGATTTCTGGGTTCTGCTGTTATGAAGGGGCCCACCAAAGAGCTCCCCACGCACTGTAGCTATATTTTGTTTTTCTTATCCCCAAACCCTGTTTTGTTGGCATAGGGGGTTTGTGCACACCCACTGGTGTTCAGGGAGCTATACTCTTGAGGTAGGCTAAGCATGTGTGTGAACCTTCCTAGTCCCTCCTTTCATAGGATAGAGGAGTGTAATTAGTAGTGAAAAGCCCATAGCTGACTTAAAAATGTTTCACAGGTACAATAGTTGACAGTCATGAGGTAGATAAGATCCAATACTCTGCATAGAGTCAAAAGTACTGAGCTTACAAAGTGATTGAAATTAATTTTGAGTTTTTATTGTACACACACAGTATGTCATTGATCGCTGCAAAAGTGAATCAATTTTTGTAACACCTTAATTTGACATTGAATACAATTAAACAAACTCAAAACATTACAAAAACATCAGCTTGCACTGTTATAAACCTCCATCTTGCACTCTACCATTATTTTACCCTCCTTTGTTTATGAGTAGTTTGTTGAAAGAACAACAGTCCAGGTAGGTTAGCATCCATCGACAACTTAATTCATAAGACTTTTTTTTCATAGGATTGCTGTAATTGCTTTCCTCAACAACATATTAAAAGTCCTGACTGATCTGACCTGTGAAGTCTGCCATCTTGGGAAAATGGCGGATCAAAGGGTACCTTTCTCCAGTTTTTCATAATTATCATGGAAACTTTCAATCTTAGGTATAAACTGCAGGGGAACTAATAGAAAGAGCATAAAATTTACTACAAAAGAAATACTTTGGTTTTTATTGGTGTATTTTAATTATCATAGAGAAAAATGTTTTCTAAAAAAAATCATACCCAAGAACGAACTATTTTTACCTGAGGTGTTGGAATTTCTATTATGATAAGTTAATAATCACATTATAATTCATGTTTATATAATAGGGGATGTAATTTTGCATAGGTAAACTCATGGGCGTAGGTTGGGAATCCTACCCCCACACCCCCGACGAAATGATGATCTCAATGAAGAGTGAACATAGCGATTTCATGTGTTGCATTATTAAACCACTGATTTGTACTCACTTCTTCTGAAAAAAATCTTCTCACTACACCCATTAATAGGCCCATTTCCACACCACCTTTTATGCAATTGGTATGTGTACCTTCTGATTGGGGAGGTAGGGCCAACAGCCAGAAGGCCTTATCCATAAATTAGAAGGACTGAGGTCATTACAAATAAGTGAAATAACATACACTAAACATTTGTATTTACATGTTCACTAATAATAATATTATAGGTGTAACAGTATGTACTGTATACAATTTTACATTCTGACTAGATTACCCATGTCACCTGTCGGGGAGACCGAGGTTTGAATTTCATTCGGGTGTACTAAGGGTGGTTTTTACACAATTGTTTTTCACTCTACCTCCACACAAATGTAGGTACACTTCCTCTAAATATAACCTTTCATATCCCTAGAACCATTGGCTTAATTAGTACATAAGCGTATAACCTGAACGGGTATCAAGACCTGGAGTTAAAAAAAATCTCTTTGACATAAAAAAATATTTTTTTATCAAACTCAGAACTTACTATGACATTATGGGGATTTTCAGATGCTTCTACAAATTTATCCTCTTGATAATAAAGGGTGTGCAAAGGCTACTTTTTAAATGTGAAGTCAAAGTGAAATTTGAAACATCAAAGAAAATTCATAGTCGAAGATAAGGTTTTTGTTGTTGGTTGTCACATATTGACACTTGTATTTTTTAAATTATCCAGGTAAAGAGAAAGTTTTATATAAAAAAACAAAGAACACTTTATTCTTATATGCTTACATATCTGAACTTATCTATACTTTTTCTATAAAGGTCATTCAATCACTGTTGGTGTTATAATACTGTTTAGTAGCTGTTCTAAAAATGATTTATATGTTGAAATATGTCATATTTAGTGAGATTTCAAATATCTTCATAACTATTGAAGTTTTTATCTTTCCCCGAAATTTTTTGAATATGATAACTAAGGTTATTGTGGGTATTAAAGTGAAGAAGATTTGACCTTAAACTTTGATATTTAGTAGCTGCACACACTCCTGTTTGGTATATATGACTAGACTCTTGAAAATATAGTTCAAAGGTTAAGATTTTCTATCTTCCTTCTTTCACTCATCTCTTTTAACCAAATATGTTTTATTATTTTGTGATCAATATTTTTAATAATTTTTAGTGTAATTCTTAATACTAGAATATCTATTTGATACATGTGTTTTTTATTCTGACTATTATGATGCTGACTATTAAATAATGTTCTGCGTGAGGTATGTATACAAAGTTATATACTTGATATGATTGGACCTGACAGTCAAGGAGTAAGGTGCCAGTCTTCTGTGTTAGGGGTCCGGGGTTCAAATCCTGGTCCCGACACAGATTTATCTGATTAACAAACCCTACCTTCACCTCTGGCAAAGTGTGTGCTTTTATGCTTTTTGAATGTGTGGAATGCCAGGCCCCCACCGTGGTTCGGAACCCACGTTAAACTGTAGGACCCCTCTGGTTTCCACTATCATCATTCTACCATCTGGGGATAGTGGAATTCACCTTAATGGTGTCCCCACCTAAAAAATGAATTCCTCCAGGAAAGCAAAGGTAAGATAAGGTTGAATGGCCAGATCTAGAGCACCCTATACTTGACATGTATCATTCAGAAAATATGACAAAATAAATTAATGTTTGAAAATGACAGCATAGTAATGGGTAAAATAAAATTATGTTTAGTTTTTCATTTGTATTTTTAATGAAAAAACTACAAAAATATAGTTTTTTAATATACCAAAGGCAACATAAAAACATACATATACTGAAAATATTTTATAAGCTCAAAAAGCACTAGGCAATAATTAGTATCTGATGAAAGGCAATTACATTAACTATAAAATATAGATAGTATAAACAACATTTAGAAATAATAAATCTGTTCTCATTCTTAAGTTCTACAAGAACTAGGGTTGATCACAAATCTCTTAGAAAGAAAGGCATCGATTGACCCAAGAAAGATATATTTACATTGTAAAGTGTCCGGTTTTGTTTATTAAATTTTATGTGTATGTACTTTTAAGTTCATTTTTCTACAGCAAAAATATAAAAATATAATCGAGAATCCAAAATGAAGTCAAGCACTACATTAAATATCAACATGGCTAAGAAATGACATAAACTATGGACTACCTATGTAACTACAATATTTTTGTTTTCCAACACATCAAATAAACTAATTCCATGTGATAAATCTATAAGTGTGCAAATCCAATTCTAAGCTTATCTATTAGTACATAAGATATGTGGCAAAGCCACTTTCAGAAATGATTATTTATATTGAGTTTCTCCCTAGATATTATACAGGGCTTCTGAAAATTCGCGGATACGGACTGTACCACACAATTCTGTGGCCTAAACTAAGTAGAAAATACTCTTTGGTAAAAATACGTTAGGCCCTCAGTTCCTAAGAAAAACTCCATGAAAGTTTTGGAAATAGTAGAAGAAAGCGCTCATGTGGCAACGCTGTGTCTTACATTATGAGGTAGACATAGGGCTAGGTAAATATTCGAGCTCAGTCGTATCAAATAGACCATAGAGTACACACACGTAGAGTACTGAGACATGGCAATGGCCATGGGTGCACCAAACAGCCAAGCTGGACTTGCGGCACGATTGTACGCTGATCGCTATCCCAACAGACGGCACCCAACTGTAAATGTGTTTTGTCGGTTGGAGTTGCGTTGCCGGGAGACTGGTCAATTGGGACCAGCACAGCGGGGGGATACAGGACGGCCACTCTATGTGCAGGCACCGGATCTTGAGGATGCTGTACTAACTGCTGTCCAACAGGCACCAGCACCCAGCACACGAGACATTGCTCGGGCTACAAACTTATCAAAGTCAGCGGTACACCAGGTTCTGCGCGGTGAGGGCTACCATCCATACCATTACACCGCAGCGCAGCATCTGCTGCCAGGTGATCTTCCTCGCCGTGTATTGTTCTACGAGTGGATTCCACAATAACATGAGGCAGATCAGGATTTCGTCAGTCACATACTGTGGACCGATGAAGCTTGTTTCACACGTGATGGTATGACTAACTCTCACAACAACCACTTGTGGGCACCTGCTAACCCAAACGCCACTCGTGTTCGTGCCTATCAACAGCGATTCAGCATCAATGTATGGGCCGGTATTATTGGGGATGCACTTGTGGACCCCTGTTTGCTACCGGAGTGGCTGAATGCGCATTATCACCGTTTCTTCATTACCACCATCTTACCTCACCTACTTGAGGATGTCCCATTACCTGTGCGCCAGGATATGTGGTTTCAATGTGACAGTGCCCCAGCTCACATGCAGAAATGGTGCGCTGACTGCTAGACGATACCTACTACTGCAAGTTGATTGGGCGTGGGGGGCTTGTGGAATGGCCACCGAGGTCACCAGACCTCACGCCATTAGATTTATTTCTGTGGGATCACATAAATCAATGGTTTACCTACCATACGACCTGCCACAGTCTGCCGAGGATATCATCGCAAGGTTACATGCCGCTATCACAACGGTTGACGTCCCCATGCAACGCCACGTGCACGCCACATGTATCAAACGTGCGGAAAACTGCATTGCTATGCATGGAGCAAACTTCGAATAGCTATTGTGAAGGTTTAACAATATTATAGCTGATGTAACTTGCTGTACTTAAAGTGGAATAAAGTATTTTTTATCTATTTTCACGTCATTTTTCTCGAAAACTAAGGGCCTAACACATTTTTACCAAAGAGCATTTTCTTTTTATCTTAAGCCAGAGAATTGTGTGGTACAGTGTGTATCCGCGAATTTACGGACACCCTGAATAAATACAAAAGGTGTATAAAAACAAATAGCTTTTCACTGCACTAGCACTTTTACTTGACATTGATTTTAAGCTACAATGGTAAATAACTTGAAGACTAACACAATACCATATGTATTAAATTAATCAGACACTAGAATGCTTTGGCGAGTATATTAATTGTGCACCTCCGGGCTAAGTTACATAAATGTTGAAGGAGGATCTGGTCTCCAAGCCTTTCACACATTTCAACCTTCAAAAATGTAATCTCTTAGACTCTTAATCATTGAACACTTTGTAATATATATTGAAATTTGGATTGCTATTTGCTAACTTTAATTGCATCTAATAAAAATGTAATATCTGAGAGGATTTCATTAAAATTTCAAATATTTTTAAAATTTGAAAGACTAGATCTACTACCGTCACATTAAAATACTGTATATTTAGTAACTTTATATTCCATTGAATAAACTATTTAGAAATAATTAATATTAAAAATTTGAAAATGTAATATTTTACAGTTTTTTGGGTTATATTTTGTGTGCTATTAGATAGTTTACACAATTCTCCATATTTCATTGTAAGATTGTTTAAACCAGATTCGGGAATTGTTGTAATTCATTAATATATGTACTATCAACTTTAAATTTTAAAAATAACTTGCCCTAAAGAATATTTATTTCTATTGTAACTCACTGAATGTCGATTGATATATCATTTTTAGTGATTCGGCTGACAGAACATGATTTTTCCTCGATGATAATTGAGAAGCTGAGCAACGAACTTTGGTTAGTGAACTACTTTGCTCCTTGGTGTTACTCTTGCAAGGCGTTGACACCTGAGTGGAGGCATCTAGCTAAGGTTATTCACTTTTCATTTTAAAGCCATGAAGGTCTAGCAAACCAAATTGGATGCTAAAAAATGTCAACCATATTTCTCATTATACCTTAATGGTACTAGAAGATTTAAAGTATGGAAAAGTGCTATTATTTGTATTAAGGTTTTGTGTTTAAGAAATTATAATATTGATTTATTAAAAACTATAGTTTTAAAATTGAATATTCTTTTATTAGATGTACCATAGTTTTCTTATAACCTTTAGTTTAACAATGACATATTATAAGCTTGATCATAATCGATAGTTTTTGATTTGAATAGGTTTTTTTCCTAGCTTTATAATGCATTTCTTCATATATATGATACGGTCAGAAAGGTTCTGCTTAATATTTGTATAGCTTATTAATCTCAAAAATTAAAACTACTTTTTAACATCTTAGTTGCCTGCTTCAATGGTCTAAGGTGTCACTCTTGTGTTAGACTGACCTGCTGATGACGGGGAGATCAAGGTGTGAATCCCAGTCAAGTTTACTGAGGGTGGTTTATCCTAAATGGTTTCCCACTCTCCTTCCAGGCAAATGAAGATAGATTACATCTAAAATACTTCCTTTCTCATCCCACCCCATTATAGTAATTATCATATATGCCTATAACCTCAACAGGTAGTAAGATGCATTGATAAAAAACAGGTGACCTGGTGGTCTAGGGGTAAGGTGTCAGACTTCGGTGCTGGGGGTCTGGGGTTCAATCCTCGGTCCCAGCACAGATTTATCTGATTGCCAAACCCTTCCTTCACCCTCTGACAAGACGTGTATTAATCACAGCTTGTGAATGTGTGGAATGCCAGGCCTCTACTGTGGTTCGGATTCCACGTTAAACTGTAGGTCCTCCATTTCATCTCACAAGCATCCTGCCATTACACATTAGCGTAAGTGTGTACAACCCGAATGGGTAGTAAGACACGGTGCTGCTAATAATAATAATAATAATAATAATAATAATAATAATAATAATAATAATAATAAAAACTATGACTTTGTAAAATATGAAAGTTGCTGATTTAACAAAATTGTACTTTACGAAGATAGTTTTGATTTGTAAGTATTCATAATGTAAATATATTGGTAATCACTTTCAAATAAAATAACCACCATAAAATAAAGTGGCTGACAGAATTGGTTGTACTGCTAGTGTGCTTGACTTAAACCCATGAGACTGCATCAGCGGCGGTGTTGAAAGCTAGGCTTGTGGCTAGTCATACTTTAGTACATTCATTCACACTCGCTCGTCCTCAAGGCCAGCCATGGAGCCCCTGATGATGCCAGCAGAGTCTGACAAGCCCATGCCTATGGATATAACATATAACATGAGAAAATACAAATATTATATATAGCAATAAGAGTGTAAAGGAAAATGGATTGATAAAAAACTAGTAAAGAAAGTATCACTCTTATAGCAATAGTTTATTTTCTCCCCCTTTCCAATCCTAAAATTATTGTATTGAATCCCCAGGAGCAAATGACCTAATAAATGGCTGTATACAGGATATTTTTTAGGGAGGAGGAGCCAAGACTTTTAAAAAAATGGTGGTTGTAAGAGAGTAAAATTAATTAACATGAAACATTTCCAAAATGTTTAAATACTTATTAAAAACCAAGTGAATACACCCTGTCAAAAAACAAAAGTATTGGTTTTATTATCTTAATTCTTGACATCTGAAAAATCAAAAATAAAATTGGAAAGTTTCTGAAGTTGTAAGAGAAAGTATATAATTGAATACACAACAAATCTCTTTTTAGATTTTACAGTACAAATTGACAACACGCCTGAAAAAATAATTGGTATTAGATTTCCTTCAGTAACAGTACTCATATCAGTACTGATTAATTTAATTTTGACTCTGCATATCATCATTTATTATATCTGGCTCCGTGGTTACGAACCTAGGGGTCCCGGCTAGTATCCTGTATATTTTTCTCTTAGGGGGAATTATCCCAACGGTTGCCAGGGGTTGGTAAATTAGGCTAAAGTTAGGATTAAGACTCCCACTGGTGCACACCTCTATAGTCACTATTATCACATCTCCTCATTGCGGCTACGTGTAAACAACCTCCATAAGTGTACCTTGGGCAACGCTCTGTGCCACCAGAGCAGTGAATATTCTCCACCCCAAAAAAGCTGTATATGCCCATTCTTTGTATTTGTTGATGTATCAAAGCATAAATATTGACTATATAATCAAGCTAGCAATTTTGCTAATAAAATATGATAAAAACTAAAGCTTGTAAAATACAATATTTATTGACATGAACTATACTTCCTCAAAAGAGTAAAAAATAACTAAAATGTATTTTGCACTGTGAATCTGTTTCAGATGGCTAAAGACTTACCAAATGTTTACATTGGTGAGGTGAACTGTGAAAAGGAGTTTAGGTTATGTACGGGACAAGGAATACGAGCTTATCCATCCATCAGGCTTTATCCATTTGATAGTAAAGGTGTATCTACATTTGCGTATGTACTTAATTATTTTGTATTATGTGTTTATGTGTTAAAACTAGGGCTGGCCAATGCCGGTTGGTTGGTGATTCATAAGTTTTAAGCTGGATAGCAGACAAAAGGGTCCTTTGTACTGACTGGATAAAAAGGAGAGGGGGGGATTGTTTAATAATCATGTCTGTGGTGACTCATACTTGGTAGCTTGCATATGAGACGAGTGAGAAAAGATATTGCTAGAGGGGAGATTTAGAGGTCAACACTTTGTGAGACACAGACTAAAGAAAGAGAAAGTGTGAACGAATGAGAGGGTCAATTTAAGGGGTGGGAGTACAGAAAAAAAACCACTGGTTCATGACTATTGGACTGCTCAGATAATTCTTTACCTTAATTATTTTATAAATATCAACTGATTACCATGTTTAATGACTTTATAATATTAATTTTGTCACTGTCACTATTGTTTGGTTAGAGTGTATTATTTAAAATATAAATTTTTTTTTTTTTAATTATTATTAGCACCGCGTCTTACTACCCGTTCGGGTTACACGCACTTACGCTAATGTGTAATGGTAGGGTGATTGTGAGATGAAATGGAGGACCTACAGTTTAACGTGGAATCCGAATCACAGTGGAGGCCTGGCATTCCTCACATTCACAAGTTGTGATTAATACACGTCTTGTCAGAGGTGAAGGAAGGGTTTGGCAATCAGATAAATCTGTGCCGGGACCGAGGATTGAACCCCGGACCCTCAGCACAGAAGTTAGACACCTTACCCCTAGACCACCAGGTCATCCCTATAAATAATAATAATAATTGTTAGCTGCTCTTCATGGAAAATATAAAAACAAACAGAATATTAGCTGTTGAATAACTTTAGGCTAGTTTTGAAATAATTATTATAAATTATTAATAATCTATGCTCACAGTCAAGCATTTTAGATTTATATTAAAGTGGTTTAAAGACTTGCCTAATTTGTACTTGCCCCTTTTTCAAATAGTTGCCACAGCATATTTAATTTTTTTATAATTACCTTTAATGTTTACTATAATTTTGCTAATAATTTAATGAACAAAAAATTGTGTATATTCAAAAAGGTATGTTTGTTGTTTTTATACTAGCTTTGTAATATTGTAAGGAAAATAATCCAAATAATCAGCATTGGTGATCTGCAACAAATGATCGGCATCAGCCCAGCCCAAGTTAAAACTTTGGGAATTTTTTTTCAACTTGTTTACAAGTATGAATTAAACTTGCAACATCAACTTTTATTCCATCCAGCCAAACAAATCGTTACTTAATGTAATATTTTTAGCCACATTCACATTCTGAAATTGTCTCTTTTAGCCTATAGCATTGGGTTATTGGGTCGTGCGATCTAAGCAAGATTTCAGTAAGATACATATTCACACTAATATGGTAGGGATGAGGAAGGTAGAATAGTACTGTGCTCCATGTCTTACTACCCGTCCGGGATATGCACATATTTACACTAATGGGGTAGTGATGAGGAAGGTAGAATAGTACAATGCTTCACGTTTTACTACCTGTGCAGGATATCCACATATTTACACTAATTGGGTAGGGATGAGCAATGTAGAATAGTACCGTGCTACACGTCTTACTACCCGTTCGGACCGTGGTGTGAAGAGAGAAGAGGTGAAGTCATTTGGCTCCTCGTCTGCTACTGCTCACGACGTCATGTGGGCGAGGAGTGCAGTTATTTCTCAAGCGTATAGNCGGAGATAAGTGGAAAAATAACAATTCTATCGTGTGGTACATTCTTATTCGTTGCTTATTATCATCATAGTACCTACTACAAAGTAAAACTCATTCTTGTTAAACTAAACAATTAGTGAAGAAATAATACTTGCATACAGGCTTACCAATTTAAAATCAAGTTGTAATATTGGCAACATAAAATACATATTTTCTCCCACTACACAGGGTAAATAAGCAAAGCACAGTAATAATTTTATATATTTTGATTTTATCTTTAGTTTTACTTATTATCTTGATATATTATACATACATTGGATAAATAATATTAGCATAAAGTAGTTTAAAATTAAGTTGTTTATTGGCAACAAAAATACATTGTTTGTTTTCTACCACTATAGATGGTAACAAAGTGGTGTGCAATAATATTTACATATGTTTTCATTTTATTTATATATATATATATATCTTACAACATTTTTAAAACATATTTGTATATACAAATTACTTCCAAAGAAACATTTACATATTATTGCCAGCAGCTTATAATAACAGTATAATATTTAGAGGAAAACTATTTTTATTTTAACATTCAACCTTTTTCAATTAATTAGTCACTTACAAATTACATTATTAATTTAGATATGTATTTAAATTTCTTTAATTTCTTTAAAATTTTCTTAACTTCACTTCCACTCCAAGACAACTGTTTATTAAAGACCTTTATACGAAAATGAGTTTGTGTCTTCACAAATAAGTGAATTACTTCTCGTGGTATCTCATTTGTCTTTACCATCACTGCTTCAGTTACCATTTTTTAAATATTATCTTCTTTACTAAAGAAATCACCATGAATTTGAATGAATATCTGCTCTGCCAACTGTATAGCTTTAAATAATTTATAACTCGGTTCTCGCAATCCCCTTTTCGAAATTGTTTTTATTCAATCATTCTCACTTGTTTTTTCACAAGATATACTTAGGTCTTATAGGGAGGTCGGGGTTCGAATTCAAGCTGGGTGCATTGGGAGAGGCTTTACTAAATAGTTTCTCATCCCTGCCCCTTTTGCGTAATTATATATACACAGCCAGAACAGTCAATGAGCCGCGATGAACATATTTTAAATAGTAAAATAGGCCTTACCACGGATTTGTCGAAGCTGTTGCCAATATTTCACGAACAAGATTTTTTCTTCATCTTTTCTTGTGTCTTTCTGAGCGTTGATTGTCTTGGTTTTTTTGTTCTTTGAGTGGAAGGTGTAACGATGGAACTGAATCATCTTTCAGCTTTTGGCATTTTTCAGGTGAATAATTCAGCATCATCTGTGCTTTGCTTTTTGTAAAAGATTCTGGTCTGAAGTGTATGGAACATATTCTAGCTGGAGTCAAAATATCAAAAGTTAAAATAGCTTTAAGCAAACACATTTAAATAATAATATTTATAATTATATTTTATAAATGAACACTTTTTTACTGATCATTCTGGATATTTTCTTTTGCATGCTGCAACCCATTTTGCATTGACATCTTCCCTTTGTGAAAATTGGAAATATTTAATTGAACTACCTTTTGTTTTATGTGAATGATTGTGGCAGCTTTATACTGCACAATTTGGCTTGACGAATTTGTTGAATAATTTTTTTTATTTATTTAGCACCGCGTCTTACTACCCGTTTGGGTTATGCACTTAAGTACTATTTATGCTAATGGGTTAGGATTTGGGAAGGTTGAATATAGGAATGAACCCGCATTTGCGTGGAGGGAGAGTGTAAAAACACCCCCAGTTCACCCGACCAAGATTCGAACCTCGATCTCCTTGTCCTCGGCATGCGAGCTCAACACGACTAGCGCGTTAGCTAACTACGCCACCAAGGCGGGTGTGTTTGAATCGCTTGAAGAGAAACTAAAAATGCGTGAAAACTCGGGTAGCTTGCATACCAGGTGACGTCACAATGGCAGGCAGCAATGGGGCGAGGTGGGGGGTAAGCATGTGGGTAGGCTCGCCTCTAATCTCTTTACACCATGGTCCGGACTATCCATATATTTACTCTAATGGAGTAGAGATGAGGAAGGTAGAATAGTAGGCCTACCGTGCTCCACATCTGGAATAGGGATGAGTACAGTAGAATTTATATGAAATGTATCTGCATTTGCATAAAGATAGTGTGGTTAAACCGTTTAGGGTAAAAGCACCCTCATTGTGAGGACTCTGACCTTCCTATCACCAGCAATCCAGTATATTGATAGTGTGATGTGGATACGAGTATTGCATTAACAAGCCAAAAGTCCTGGGTTTGTTTCTTGTGTGCATGTGTCTTTATTTGATAAACATTTGTAGCCTTTTTAAATGTTTTTACATTTCATTTTACAGTATATACAGTGGATACAGCAAAACAGCTCGTTCACTATTTCATTGGCTGTTCAACTTCCTTCCTTCTCCTATTTTGGAGCTCAATCCAAGTACATTTAATGATCATGTAATGATGGATAAAGATGTATGGCTGGTAGACTTCTTTGCTCCCTGGTGTGGCCACTGCGTTGAATTTGCTCCAGTGTTTCATGTAATTGCCCAGGTACAGTTATATTGTCATTTAATATAATATACTGTGCAAGTTAACATGTTAAAATACTAGAACCATATAAAGATATTTCTGATGGTTTGAAAAGGGAGAGTGGCTCATTCACTATTTTTTATGACAACTTGTCTCTACGTGTTTCATTCTTGTAGCTCTTTGTCTAATAACTTAAAACAAACACACACACACATATAATCAACAATGTTGCAGATTTACAGGTTTAATAGGTAGGATTTGGAAACTTTTTGAAAAGGAACTTTAGGAACATTAATTTATTTGGTTATCTGACACCTTAGTTCAGTCAGTAGCCTGTCTTTGTACTGAACTAAGGGTCCCAGGTTCGATTCCCGGCATGGCCAAAAAATTTATTATTGGTGAAATGTGGGTTTACTCTTTCACAGTGATGAATTAATGGCCGGTGACTGAATGTTGTATACATCCTAGTCTTAAGCTAGATTATAAGGCTGTGATATTTGTTACACAATCTTGACTTTTATTTCATATTAGTTGTAGAGGAGGAAATGGCAAGGGTTCATATTATTGTATCCAAGCTTGTTTAACAATTTTCCAGAAATTATTTTGAGTACAAGGGGTTCTAATAGATTATAAATTTTTTATAGTAGTACATTGATTGAACATATTCAAATCTTTTTAAACAATCAAATAGTTTAGTTTGGATGCAGCCATTGTTATTAAAAATGTTAAAATCAACTATTTTGGATAGCAAGCAACTACTATACTTATATATGTATTTAAGAAAAAAGGGAATATTAAATACCTGTAATTTTGGATCTGGTTTTTGTAGATCCCAAATTACTTAAATGACACATTTATCACTATTATTGGAAAGTGTGATTATCACAGAATTAACTAATTGATACAATATAACATATATGTATAGTAATCTTTAGTTCTTACATCATTCAACGCTTTTGATTTTTATCTTGTATTACTGTATAAGGAAATTAACCCTATAAACAATGTTCCTTTATCTATACTGAAAGGTAGCAGACTTACCTTGACTGATTACACTATGGTATTATACTATAAGCTACAGCATAGTAAGCGTAAGGTAAACTTTCGGGGTGTATGGGAATATGTCCTTCATTTTCCCTGAAAGGTAGCAAGCTTACCTTGCATTATGCCACTATGCCGCAGATTATAAGATAGGGTCATAGTGTAATCCAACTTCCAGGGTAAACGAAGTGCACATGTCTTAAGTTTTTGTTAGTGTGGTTCCACAAACATTTTATAAACTATTAATGGTTTCTAGAGACTTCATTTTAACACTTGTTTAGCATACTTATTTTGTTTTTCAGGCAACCTAATACTGCTAAATATGAGCAGGTTTACAAAGATGTTGTGTATTAATCATAACTTGTGAATGTGAGGAATGCCAGGCCTCCACAGTGGTTCGGATTCCACGTTAAACTGTAGGTCCTCATGCACATTAGCGTAAGTGTGTATAACCCGAATGGGTAGTAAGACGCGGTGCTAATAATAATAATAATAATAATAATAATACAAAGATGTTGTTGACCTCAAGGGTCTTGGGGTTAAGTGCTCCCCTCAGGACTCGATATTTGTGGGTTCAAACCTAGCCGGGGTCAACAGATTTTTCTTAAGTGATAAAAATCCATAGCACAACTTCCTATGGAGGGGAAGTAAAGCTGTCAGTCCCATGTCGATTGTGGCATGTAAAAGAACCCTGGAAGGCATGTGAAAATCCTTTCCTGGCAAAATTGTTAGGCCCTTTCGATCTCGCTCATAGAAATTCCCGTAGTCAATTGGTTCAAAAAGTGCTGAGTGAGTGCCTCAGATAAATAAATAAATGTTGGTGTAATTTTTTGTTTCAGAATCTACAAGGAGTGGTAAAAGCTGGAAAGGTAGACTGTGATAAATATGTAGATTTATGCCACAAAGCTGGTATTACCGGCTACCCTACTGTAAAGTTATTTTTGAAACCATCCGAATTCTCCTATGGAGATGAAATACCTAGTCAATCAAAAGATTATATTCTAACATATGTAAAGAATGCACTAGAAACAACTAAAAAAAGTGTGCACGATGAATTTTAATTTTAAAATATGAGTTTTATTTTAAATGAAGATAATATTTTATAATTTAATTCCATATCATCATCAGCACCTGTTTCCAGCCTGAGGCTGGGTCAGTTTATTAAGATGCCTCCATCTTCCTCTATTCTTATCCTCTCCTTCGCATACTTTCTATTATCTGCTCCTCCTCTTTGGTGTTCTCCCTTGCAGTCTTTTTCCTATTTCATCTCCATTCATCATTCTCTTTGCTATCCTCGCCTTTTCCATCCTCATTTCCTGCCCATGTCATCTCAGTATTGCTTTCTCTACTATCTCATGTACTCCCTGTATACCCC
>CABFWB010003353.1:47980-81200 GCA_902151455.1 Timema bartmani
AAAAAAAAAAAAAAACTCAACACTTCACAATACACTCGCAACAAAAGAAAAACTTTGTAAGGTTTATCTTCTTGTAATTAATAAAGTGAAATTTAATTGTTAATATACATTTGATTAAGTAAAAATAGCTTAGAATTTAACTATGATACAATGACAAAACATTTTTTATGCTGTTAAGATTGTCAAAATATTAACTCTTTTTATTATTTCATTGGCATTAATAAAAGATGACAATATTGTCAAAATATTAACTCTCTTTACTATTTCATTGGCATTAATACAAGATGACAATATTGTCAAAATATTAACTATTTTTATTATTTCATTGACATTAATAATAAATGACAATATTGTCAAAATATTAACTCTCTTTATTAGTACATTGGCATTGATAATAAATGACAATAATGTCAGAATATTAACTCATTTTATTATTTCATTGGCATTGATGATAAATGACATAATAACTTTGGTACCATTAGATACCACTCACCATATAACAATCACAATAAACAAATCTATGATCTGAAGAATTCTATAGTGACAAAAATATGAGATAACCTATTTTCACAAAACTACCCAAGTTAATTTTAAGGGGTAAGACAGAAAACTTTCAGCAATATTATGAGTGTTTCATAGATAAATGAGAAGTATTCTTATTCAATGATTATGTAATATTTAAAACAATTCCAGCTTGTTTCTAAAGTTTAAATTTGAAACTCAAAACAACAATATAAGAGCAAGAATCTATGTTTAATATAATTATGATAATTTCTAATACTGGAATATATTATATATTAAGTTCAATTTAAATCCTAGGACATAGAGAAGGATCTACCAAATCCTCAGCCTTACAGAATTTTCGCTGCGCTCCTTGGGCTAGGTTGAGTCCATCAACACTTGGGTTTGCTAGTGTCAATGCTCGGTTATGAAAATATTTCCAAGTGTGCAGTTGTTAAATGACTAACTTTTATCATGTTCATCATAAAGGGACCATTGTAATAGTCTGTATAAGCTCTTTGTGAGGTAGGATCATGTGAAGAGGTCAGGTCGCTACCTAAACCAAGCTTTGTGGAAGCCAGATGAATGACTCAAGATGGATATTTGTGTCTTCTGTCTAATGAAACCATGTTTAAAATTAGTGGTTTTTAAAAATGCCCCTTGATGGAACATAGTGCTACTCATATTGAAGGACTCAAGTTCACCCACGAAGCGCAGCCATTTTAACCTGGAGGCTGTGGGTCTGGTGTATTCCTTGACTGTGTCCTAGGATGAACAATAACATTTCTAATCCAAATAAGTGTACTCTAATAGGAGAATATATTGTGATATTGAACAAAAAGTATACTATATCAGCGAGTATATTTTACTGCATTAACAATTTAAAATAATAACAATACTCAATTTCTATATATGACTATACTAAGTTGTCAATGACAATAATAGTAGTAAAGGTGTGCAAGTACTCGAAAATTCGAGTCAAGTTTTAGTAGTTTTTCGAACTTTACGATTTTTACAAAACTAGAAAAATTTTAGTTCCCTGAATTGTTGATTTAATCACAAAAATTTAAAGCTTAATTAATTTGATTCAATTTGAAAATATTATTTCAGAGTGAACAAAGTCCCTCAATATTTCATTTTGCCTGATTTAAAAATATATAACTTGTACAACTATATTGAATTTATTTGCGATCATAATTTTTTCAGAAAAAAAAAAGTTTGTATTTATGGTTTACACATAAATCTATTATAAAAAATCCAATTTGAAACATAATTTCTAGTTCAAATTCTATTCAAACTCAACTTAAAAAGAGAATTGCCTACTCACCCCCCTTCCCCCCGAATAGTAGTACATACATTAACAAATAAGCACTAAATTGGCAGAGCTGCTCAACTAAGAAGCTTTATCAATTAAATTGTACAGTAAAGAAACCAAATAAAATCAATTAATATAATCCTCATAATAAATTCATTGTTTTATATTTCCCAAATAATATTGAAATTCACTTAGATATATAGACCCTACAACAAAGTATTCTACTAAACAAAAACTACCTAATTATATCTGGACACATATAGTACAGTATAGCTCTCTTTTCCAAGGCTGTAACAAAAATCAACTTTGCTGTTGGTTGATAATTGAAATTATTTAATTTTTTTTAATAAGTTTGGTTTTTCCACAACTAAATATGAGTTTCATTACCAATGCTTGCCCAACGTAGGTTTAATTTTCCTAGTGATATTGATTTATTTCTATAAAAGCACAGATAAAAATAGGACAGACTTTTTTGGCACCATATGGTGCTCATATTTGGTAAGAGTTAGGAAATACAAAATAAAGGGTTATCCATTGAAATCTGTAACTTCTGTGATACTCAAACATTCATGGAAATAATTAATATCTGTGTATGTTTATAATTTAATATTTTTACATTTGTCAAATCAAATATTAAAATCACAATTACATTCAGTACCAAAAGCATGATTTTCTAAAATAGGTTGAGGAAGCACAAAACCCAGTCATATTTTTGTAGACTTTGCCTATGTATTTTAAAGGAAATTATCTTTCAATTTGTAGGTAGTCACCTTAATTTGGATTTCTATGAATAGTAGGCTTGTATAACTGAAAATGCAAATCCACCCATTCAAATTTTAAATGAACCACAGTTACCTCTAGTATACATAAAAATATAGGGGCATAAAATAACCAGCGAGCCATGAATGAGAAAACAAGATAACATTATTTAGCACCAAATATTTTGGTTTATTGGCTGGGTACATTTTAATTTGTTATGAACTCATTTCTTGAATTTTAATTCATAGGAGCCATACTTAATCATTATTTACATATTCAATTTGCTCGAGTATACTGGCTTGAACCAAACATTTCCAAAAATGTGTGTGAATTATACCAGTTGAAGTAACTTATTTTACCAATTGTAAGGGGTGTGCGAATAGAACTCTTTTTAATCAAATATTTTCAAGTAAAATAGTAAAATTTCAAATCTATATCAAATAATAAAAAAGTTTCTCTTATATGGTGAAATAATGATTAATTGGTTAAATCAATTCATAAGGGATGTTTATAATGTAGTAAAAGAAACGCTATAAAACAGATGGTAATTAAAAAAAATTACTTGTAAAACCAAATCTCAGGATAATGCAGGAAGGAAGATCAACTTTCCTCAAAAAGTGACCATACTTTTTATGGATAGTTTTAAAAGCTTCCATTAATTTTTATTTGAAAAAGGATTTTTCCCTCGATATTTTTATAAGATGTTTTAAACTGACCCAGGAAATGTGTAATATTTATGTTAAAATAAATATTGTTTTTATTTCACATTGAAAAAGTCACCATTATCTCACAAATTAAAAAAAAAACTTTCACAATCAGTTTTAATTTAAAAATCTACCAACATAAAAGGTTGTTTATTCTAACTAAAAATACATCCAACATCATAAAAAACCTAAAATCTTCCATAGGGGGCTTAAGTATTTTTTAAACGCCCTAGAGTGATATGCGAGGGGGGTTCAAGCTTTGATTATTTTTGCTGACAAGGGAGGAGAGGGGGTCAGAATAATGCTTGTGTGGCGAGCAAGAATTGTTAAGTGACACAGCCACCCCAAATGGACCCAATAATTAAAAGTGTTGAGACGTGGATTCAAGGATTTTGGTAATCAGATTAAAAGTGGTTTAAAGTTTTTTATAACTATAATAATTATTCATGTATTCACTAAAAATACTGTTTTTATATCATTTCAAATAAGTGTAAACTTTTTTTATTAAATAATTTTTTAACTTTTGTTTAGTACAATAAATTTAAATTCAGTTTACAACAGTATTTATTTTTAAGTATTTCACACCATAAATTTACACCTCTGTTACTAATTATCAATAAGTTATAAATTGCATACAAAATAATGGTCATTCCTGTAAACAAATGTTTTAAAAAAGTTGACCTAAATATAACAGCCAAGATGGGAGGGGAGGGTGGGGTTGGAAGGGGGAAGGGAGTCCAAAATGGCCAAAAATGTGCTTGAGTAACACTTAATAAATAGAAAAAATACAAGTGACACTCATATCCTTATGATAGCCTAAGGAGGAAAAGATGAGTAAAATTAAAGTATTGAGATAAATTTAGATTAGTTATGTGAAGTCAGCTTGGTTTAGTCTGACCTCCATATTAGTTTTAAAAGCTATTACCACTAGGCTCCCTTCTCACCTTAACACACTTCCCATTCCCCCTATCTTTACTGTACTCTTTCTTCTTTCTTGAGCTGGCACTCCTGCACAAAATAGTTGGCCTTGTAAAGTTACATCATTTCCCCCACTCACTCTTTAGAACTCTCTCCTCTTTGCTGGTCTTGTCATTCTTTAACCCCTCTCACCCTTCACTAAAGTTAGCGTTAACCCCCCCCTCCATCTCACCCTTCACTAAAGTTAGCGTTAACCCTCCCTCTCACCCTTCACTAAAGTTAGCGGTAACCCCCCCTCCTCCCTCTCACCCTTCACTAAAGTTAGCGGTTTCTTTCCAATTTTTTGTAGCTAACTTTTGGGTACTCTCCCTCTCCTCCTAACCCATTTAACTTGAAAAAGGACAGTATATTGACCCACCACAAACAATGTCCATAAGACTACCTGACTTACTTTAGGTTAAACCCAAGGATTAGGGGGGCTTTAAAGATAAAAAGGACAAAACAATGATTAAAGCTTGATTTTCGGCCTTTGTATTTGCTGGCTTAGTCAAATATTTGGCCATTCACCCCAAACTTTGAACTTAAAACATTCGCACACCCCTACCAATTATATAAATATCACAATATCATCCTGTTTTCGTAGGCCTACACACATTCTTATCGAGTTTTATATCCTAGTGTCACATGGTGCAATGAAACTTCATTTTACTCTGAATGTAACTTGTTGGAAATGAGTCTGAGTCAGTAAAGTTTAGTGTGTAAACAGTGTAAATAGTGAATTAGTGTTGGTGTAAATTATCTAGAATAATTACATTGGGAGTATTATGTATAAAGCAACTAGGATCTGCAGAAATGTTTTCAAATACATTTTTCTTTCATTTCAGTCATGTAATACATATATCAACATTTGTACTTCTACACCAGGGGTCGGCAACCTTTTTGGGGACCCGATCAACTTACAAGCCTACCATAGGATCCACAATCACCCATTGTTTCTTTAATCCAATTTCTTAAACTCATTCTTTCCTCAGTATTTATTTCCCATCCTATCTAGAAATAAAATATAGAATGAATAAAATGTGTATTTTCAAATTAACCTAACTACTTTTATTATAAATAGGTATTATAAATTAGCATGATAAATATATAATTAATATGAAACGTAAGAAACGTGGATGCTTCTGAGAAGTGGCTAGTTGCCAAAGGCAGTGTGTTTCCTGTTCAACATCATTTTGGATCGTGATGATTTTCATTTCCAATGTAGCAGAATTGAGATTATTAAATACATAATGAACATCCTGAGTTTTATCTTCAACATTACTCAGAGAAAATTAGTTTAAAATATATCATGTAAGTTGTAATATTATTAGTTTTCCAAATTTCACAAATCTTCAAGCAAACTCAGCTCTCAAATTTTCTTTGAAATGTATTTTATGAAAATTTGTTTCCCAAATATAAATTTTCCCGAAAATGGTTAAATCGCAGAAATCATGTTTATGATTTTTTGCCTTTACCTTGCAGTTCCAAATTTAGTTCATTCAATCGTTGTATCCAAAAAAAATGCAAAATATATATATGGGCGACCTCATATCTTCCAATTCTTGGTAGTAGATCATTAAGTTGGTTTTTTTTTAATCTGTGGCCATGATCTCAAATATACGTGTCACAGTGCAAACTGATAGTTGAACAGAATTAATAGCTGTTAATATTTTTTTTTTATTTTGAATTCAGCAAAAAGTTCTACAACAGCTTTAACAAAGGCCCACTTCACAAACTCACCATTGGTGAAAGATTTTTTAATTCTTAGCCAGTACATGCGAAACTACAAAGCAACAGTAGTGTTAGTAGAAGTAGAAGTAGTAGTAGTAGAAAACTATCCCACTCAAAGCCTAAGAATGTTTAGGAAAAGGAGCAGGTTCATTGCGCTAAATTTTTTAAACAAAGATAAGTTTCATAAGAGTTTGAATCTGCTGTTGATGGCAGAGTCCAAGCCTGCACTTGCATATATATTACTTGCATATATCTCTCTTCATTTGCATATCAGACACATCACCACTAAGATGGGAATACACTAAACATCAAGGTTATTTTGGTCACTCGAAAATTTTGTAAAAGAATTATATATTTTCAGATTCAGATGACCCAAAGTTCAAATTTTAACTACAATGTATTTTTATAACGTGATTAACTGAAAATGGCTGTGTGATAAACCAGTTGCCAACCCCTTTTCTATACTATATAAAATTATAACAAACAAACAAGGAAAAACTTATGTTCCAAAATAAAATAAAATAACTAGTTTACAGATAAATAAATTCCACTAATATAGTTTGACATATTTTTCCTCTCTTAATTGATTACACACGAGTTTCTCAGCATGATATTTTGATAGTGATTACATATTACAATCAAAGGAAAAATGGTGCCACACAGGTGTATTAAATTAAACAATGAAAGGAGGATACAAGGGCCAGGCCTACACCAGGGCTGCCTTTACATGGATAACAATTTTTTTCAGATTTCAAAGGTACAAACCAGATTACAAGATATTTAAGTACTTTTACAGATATTTAGGATTGTTTGATTGTTAACATTAGGTGTCACAATTCATAGTTCAGACTTGGGATTCCCTTTATGAGATTTACTGTGTCTCTGGTGATGTGGGAGGGGGGGATTTGAGGATGAGAAACCTAACAAAGAGGATAGTGTGCAAGTGGTCATAGTAGTGTCGAGGTCAACAACTGAGAGAGCTGGTTTGCTGAGAAAAGGAGTTAAAAAGTCATAGAAAATCATTTCCTTGTAGAAGGTGGAAAACAAAAAACATGATGCAAGACAATATCATGTATACCTAGGCATATAAATGTGATAGGTTAAGTACCTATACTAAAAAAAATTCCTGCATCAAGTTCTTTAGTAGAAAAGAGAAGTCTATTTCTGGAGTAGAGATTTAAAAATGAGTCTTAATGTCTATTATAGCTAAAAAAAAAATTTTAATTTGTATTTAATAATAAGTTATTTTACTTTTAAAAGATTTAATTTTGTTTTGTTTTATTAATTACTAACAATTGGTGACCTGGTGCTCTAGAGGTAAAGTGTCAGACTTCTGTGCTGGGGGTTCAGGGTTCAATCCTCGGTCCTGGCACAGATTTATCTGAATGCCAAACCCTTCCTTCATCTCTGACAAGACGTGTATTATTCACAATGTGTGAATGTGTGGAATGCCAGGCCTCCACAGTGGTTCAGATTCCACGTTAAACTGTAGGTCCTCCATTTCATCTTGCAATCACCCTACCATTACACATTAGCGTAAGTGTGTATAACCCGAACAGGTGCTAATAGTAATAATTGATTTTTATAAACATAATAAAGTCTTAAGAGTTATATATTTATTGAACTCAAGCTTGCTCGACTTAATACTTGGGTGCTTTCTAAAATACTCGCTAAAACTCAACTTGAATGAAAATTACTTAAGTTTGCAGACCTCTAAGTTGATTTAGATTCCCGGTTTTAAAACTTAAAAGTAAGAATTCAAATTTCAAGCAATGTCAATGTTATGTATTTGAACCAGCCAAGTTTGGTCTAAACAAGGTAACTAAAACATTTAGGTCATGTCAAGTTGTATGCATTTACCAAAGTCTGAGAGCTAAGAATTGAGGTATCTAAAATTAGTTTGATTAATGATTCATTTGTTCCTGGCAGTACCTGTAAGAATAGATTGGATTGAGGTACAAATTTAACAATCCAAGGCTTGAAGTGTTTGTTCTTTTCCTATAAATGGTTTGTTTAAGTATTTTCTTCATATTCTGAAATTCTATTGCCACATGCATAAAAAAATATATAAAAATTTTAATTTTTTCATGATTTCTTTATGTTAATAATAGGACTTTTAAATTATTTTGGTGGCAGCCCTGGTCTATACAGTTAACAAAAAACTGTAGGCCTCAAATTTCACAATTAAAACACAACAAAACACATAATTATGAAAATTTCGGGGTACATTAGTCCCCTTCTTAAGCAGAAGAGAGTAATTATTATATTCAAATAAACACTTACCTTAAATAAGCATTCAACTAATATAAAAAGCCACTTATCCAAAACTATTTCTTTTCTTGTCAATAATAAATTATTTCATTGAGAAAACTTCAGTCTTCATAGCTGTACTTAGACTATTACCTACAAAGCTATTTTAAACATATTGTTTGAAAAATAAGAACAGTAAAAAAATAAACTGGGAGCAATTGAGTATCATGATACTGTACAATATCAAATTACAACCTGTAATAATGTCTCACTTAAACCGTTTAATGACTTTAGTTTAAAACAACATAACTTACGTCAATCTAAAATTAAAAACAATCAACAAATTATTTAATTAGTAGAATAGAGAGAACAAAATTTAGTCTAGAAAGTAGAAGATTTTGTCTTAAGAATGCTACTTTTTGAGCCTATCGAAAAATTTAAATTATGTTTTTAAAAATTATTAACTACTAACTGGCACATTTTTTAAAAAATATATATAAAAACAATAAAGTAGTTATCTCCAAATTAACAAAAATGCTATATACAATATATTTCCCTATATAAATCATTTTTATTATAATAAATCATTAATTTTGTATCAATACTATTTTTTTAATTATTCATTGGGGACCTTGCTTTCACAATAGCACTTATTTTTACCTTGCTTTGATACAAAACAATTGCATTTTTTTTAAATGAAAAAGCACTATTAAGTGTTTCTCTATTCTACTTTATAGTACTTTTTTTTAAAACACGGCGTCTTAATAACCATTTAGGTTATATGCCTATGTACTAAATTACATTAATGTGTTGGGTATTAGGAAGGTTTAGTTTAGAGGAAGTGCACCCCCATTTGTGTGGCGAGTGGAAAACCATTTAGGAAAAACCCCCCTCAGTGTACCCGACCAGGATTAAACCCAGATCTCCCCGGATTTGGCAGTCTAGTTTAACACAATAGTAGCGTGTTAGACCATGTGGCCACCGAACCAGGTAGTACAATATTGGTACATCTGAATTACTTGTTTAAAAACTAAACTATGTAGAATTACAAGAATATAAGTTAATTAATATTTTCAAACTAACAAGATTCAGATCAAGGTTTAAGGCAGTGATTCGCATAGGCGTAGCCAGGGGGGTGCGCAGGGGTGCCGCTGCACCCCCAATGGTGCTGGGGATAAAAATTTAAAAAGAAAGCAGAAAGGAAAATTTGAACCACAACATACCTTTGTTGGTAGCAGTGTGAAGCTACATTACATATGCAGTAAGTCTATGCATCGTGTGGGAGAAGTGATTGACCCTGAGTTCCATACTCCAGGCAAGAAGGGCGAGTCATGATTTAATGCAATTTAATGGCTTAGACTGGTTGCCAAAAAAACAACACAAACTGCATCTTTAATTTCAAAAGCAACATTGAAAATATGAGCATTAGGTAGGAAAATGTAGTAGCTGTATGCTTTGATGGCCCATACACCATGTTGGGTGATTGCACAAGAGTACAGGCAAGATGTAAGCAGATCAATGACTCCATTATGTATGTACATTGTTACATACAATGCCCGAATCATACCCTGGTCAGTGCTTGTGCATCACACAAAAATAACCCCTTGATTTTAAATTATTTTTGGCATCATCCAGCTTATTTATAATTTTATTTAAAGCGGCTCAAACTGACAAAGTGTGCTCGATGAGTTGGTTATTTCAAACTGAAAATTTTAAGTCTTTGTTGACATAAGGTGGGGGTGCAGCGCTGAGATTTTTCACGAACTATTAATGGCAGTTATTGAAGCAATAAAAAAACTGTTGAAGATACAATTGAAGCTTTAGTAAAAGACAGAGACATTGGAATATTGCTGCATGTTCAACTTTACAATAAGTTTAGAAATAAATAAATAAATGAGCCAATCCTTCAAATGCTGCTTAAAACCAGTAAAAACCATTCAGTCATCAACCATCAATCTTTGTTAAGTCATGCAGCTTTAGTTGAAATGAGACACAATGAATAAATCTTTGAGATAAACTATATTAAAGCTTAAGGCTTTGAAAAACAAATATCTGAATTTGATGTTGGAAACAAGAAAAGACAAGTGTTTGTATTTTTTGATGAAAATCCTGACACAGGTTGCTAATGTCAATACCAAGAAAGACAAAATCAAATTATTCACCTATTACCCTGTTTTAGACTCTTTTAAAAGGGTTGAACTCAAGGTTTTCAAAGGAGACAAAATGGGTATCAGCAGTATAGGGAAAATTATGAAACGCAAACTTGATGGATGTTAAGGGTAATCAGCAGTGTAGGGAAAATCATGAAATGCAAACCTGAAAATGGCATCAAGCTCTTGAGTATAACTTCAATTTAAATACCTTGGAGTTGGAAGCTGAAGTAAGGCCACTGAGAACTAAAAGGGTGCCAAACTTCCCACCTACCAATGCACATGACTGGCTGAAGTGGTTGGTAGAGTTCGACAGGGGTAAAACTTACAAAAACTTTACTTGTCTCCTCCAGAAGTTTTCAGTCATCCCAATTACAATCTATTTGTGTAAGAGGCGTGTCTCAAAAATTACCATTGTAAAATCAAATCTGTGCTCGATAATGAAGCAAGAAAGACTTTATTCTCTGATGGTCCCATTTTTTGAGCAGGACTTAGCTATGGAAAAAAAATTTAAGATGTTATTGGTGACATTAAAAAGATAGCCCCTTTTAACGAGAGAATAGCCCTGAAAATATTTTCACTATTTTACCACTCAATTGTAGTTTATATAATAATTTTACTGGCAAAGGAATTTCTTAGTCTCATTAATAAATCTTCAATTTTAATTCCCATATGATCAAAATATATATTTTTGCTAAAAATTTTCGGAATTGATATTGTTAAATTATTGCATGGATTCTGAGGCTAGATGTTGTCTTGTTATTGAAATAGACGTGATTTTTTTTTACCACACCCCCATTGTCAGAGTGCTGGCTATGCTTATGGTGCTTTGTACAACTTTTTTACATATTTAAAATATTCTACTTTAAAATTTGGGCTGGTGTTGACATGGGATGCTCTTATATAAAATAAATCTTGGCACTTCAGTGGGAAAACTCAAACACCTACTCGCTTCTTAGTCTTAATGCTTGGCTTAACGCAGTCATTTGTATTTCCTTACATTTTGCACAGACAAACACATCAGGGATATTACTCTTCCGAACTTTAGCACAAGAAAGATGAACCCAAGTTAAACATTTGCTGCACTCTATCATGGGCCGGCCAGCAAATGGCTTTGTACAGTAACATGTGACCAGATCATACGAGTCTTCATCTGAAACCAAACAAGATAATAGCCCCATAAATAATGTCAAATATAAATAAAACATTATAAAATTAAATATTGCCTAATAGCGTGGAAATATATAATATACATTAATGCAAAGTAAGTGATAGTCAAGAAAGAAAGATAAGCTATGAATAAGAGAAGTCCCCTTAAAGTGTAAGGAGTGGTGTATAGGGTGTACTTTGTACCCATATGCAGCAGAAACGTAGTCATTAAATGTAAGAGAGAATGAGAAAGTGGAGGCCATGGAAATTAAGTTTGTAAGGAGTATATTAGTTGTGACAAGAAACATGATAAGGAAAGAGATTATCTGGAAAAGAATGGGAGTATAGGTAATATGTGAAATAGTAGAGGAAGCAAGGCTGAGATGGTATGCTCATGTAATGAGGATGGAAAAGGAAAGAATGCCAACCAGAATAACGGAACTCAAGTATGTAGGAAAGACCCAAAGTGAGACCAAGAAAGCGATAGGAGGAGCAGATAGCAGAAAGTGTACAAGTGAGAGGAGAAGAATAAAAGCGAAGAAGCCAACCTGAAAGGATAGTTAGGTTAGGCCTACGCAGGAACAAGCTCACTTATCTCTTCATTTCTTCTTACACTTTTCACACTTCCAACTTTCCCTTTCACAGTTGCACATTGTTTTTAAATTTTTATAAATATTCTTTTATCATATAAAGTAACACATACATAAATAACACATAAAACACAAAGATATATGGTAATAAGGACTTGAAGAATTTGAAAAAAAGCCTTTTTTTCAAATTCTTCAGGCACATAGTCCCATATAACTTTATTTGTGTTATTTACATATGTTTCTTTACATGAGAGAAGAATGTATCTGAAAATCTAGAAACAATGTGTAACTGTGAAAGTGAAAAAAAGTTGGAAGTGTGAAAAGTGTAAGAAGAAATGAAGAGAGAAGTGGGCTTGTTCCTGTCTAGGCCTAACCTAACTATCCTTTTAGGTTGGCTTCCTTCACTAACATTTACTTTACATAAGTGTACAAATAAAACATTATGGTATTTTACTTGTGTGCACAACATCTAGAAAAGTGGTTCTCAAACTTTTTTGTTCATAGTACACTGAACATGCAAGTTGGTAACACTATGGGAGACTCGGGCATGTGCATGGTCGGAAAGACTTCTCTCAGTTGAACAAGAAATACGTGTGTGTGGCCTTTAATCGACCAAGAATTGATCTTTTGGGTACAAAACGCCAAGATTCTCATTAATTACTACACTTTGATTGTAAACCATTAAATTATCTGGAAAATAAATATCTTAAAGGTCTCAAACATTTTTCTCTTATTAAAAAAAATGTTGTGTAGCATTTGGATGCTACAGATTGTAGGCTTCAAGCTAATCACCCGATCCCCTACACATAATAGTCCTATCATTTGAGGGAAATATACTATTCACCTCCTCAGAACTGTATTATCCTTCTAATTTACATCACTCATATTTTCTCTTGGTATAATCCGACATTCGCCGCATGAGAGATGGACTCCACTAAAAAATCCTACCATAATAGGTGTTGTGGCCATTGCCGTGGCTATTGGACAAGCGGCCGGCAAGGTTATGAAGTCTGATATGCGTCCTTGCTCAGAAAAGGATAAAGCCAGCCAAACTTGTGACCTGGCACAGCTAACGGAAATTGAACTGTAGCTAGGTGCGGAAGGTTCCATGTACTTCAACTCGCTTAGCCCTGATTGAATCATGATGCTGTCATGTGGAAACCCCCAACAACCTATATCCCTAGGCCAGATGCACAGAGGTGATATCTTTGGTCTAAATACAGACGACAGACTAGACTCAGCGACTCTAGACAACGAACTTGACAACACTCACTAGGTATAAGGCTGTGGAAGAAGACATTCCAACAAGAGATGGTGTTTCCGAGGATAATGAAGGTTGCATACGGCTTAACAGCCTTAGTTCATTGTTTCTAGCCATCACAAGGTAGGCTGGTGTGGGTAGCCTTATAATTGGCCTTTAATTATTTGTATTGAACACTAAACAGAAGTAGATAACCGGTGTGCAATAATCCAAAGAAAGTAAAATTAAATGTGTTGTCACATTTTAGTTTATTAGTATGTTCATGTTAATTGAGGAAGGAATTTGGTTTGATTTTAAAATGTGTATTAAGATATTCGAATTAGATGAGGGCCTTTAGGCCAATATTTTCTTGTTTAGTTGCAAGTGTATTTATTGGCGAAGAAAGCGAGGATTCTATTTAGTTTTAAAGTAATTTACTTGTCTAAATAGAAGACTAAACTATGTGTCCAAATTAATTATTATTTTTGACTCTTAATAGTTTAAACACATCTATATTACGGAGATATACTTACAGTATATGTCATCCTTAAGGTATTTAATTTTGTTTCTTCGAGATAGCACCTTGGATATAGGCCTGAAAGGGCCTGATTTGGATGGATTTGAATTCGGGATGTAGGTGTAATTAGTGTGAATTTACACTTACTGTGGGTGGGACCTTTGTGGCACTCTCTTTTCCTACTGTCACATATACAGTATTTAAACACTATGGATATTTTGTGTTTTATGTAAGAGAAAAGTGTGTAAATCTTGTGCTCCATGTGTTTGTGATTTGTATGTATAGCTTGAACTGTAAGGCTCATTTTTTCCAGTAAGTTAACTTTTTTTTACCAATTTTTTTTCTTTCTGCTTTGAATTGGTGTGATGTTTTCTCGTTCACCCTATGTATGTGGCCATCCTATTTCTTAATCAGTGACCTTAAGCTAAGGATAGGCTATAATTGAATGAAACTACGTTCAATTTTTTTTAATCAACAATAACACAACGCCTAGAATTTTGCGACTCTCTTAATGAATTTCGCGGCACACCCTTTGAGAACCACTGATATAGTGTATGGTTGTACATATATTTCCACTATTGTACCCAAAAAAATCCCCTCACTGGTCAACTTTTAACACTTTTAAATGCAATATGTGGGTAAAAGTGCACACATACACACATACACACACACACACACACACAACACACACACACTCATTGTCTAAAATAAATATTGTATATATCTGAAATGTTATCTGTTCATTGGATATTTGGGTTAGCAGATGCTTACTTGCTTATTCAATCTATGGCATTAGGAACTCGAAAGTGCATTGATGTACTTACAAAAGTATGCCACATATCCCTATCTTGAGTTCTATCCAGTCCACCTCATTATACACCATCCCTATCTTGAGCTAGTTCTATAAAGTCCACCTCATTACACCCTATTTCTTTAAAGTCCATTTTAATGTGGTCTAGATCTTCCAAATAGTCTCTTCTCATTGGGGTTAAGAGTTAATACCCTGAACACTGTTCTAGATTCTCCTATTTGCGCTGCATGTACTGCCTACTGTAATTTACAAGACTTGATTATCCTAACAATGTCTTATGATTAGCACAGGTTATGGAACTCATCATTATGTAACCTCATCCACCCCATCCCTTTTTAGACCACATATATTCATAAGCACCTTGTTTTCAAACACCCTAATTTTTTTCGTCATGTAAGGTAAAAGACCACGTTACACAGAGCAGAGGTTCCCAATTTTTTTTTGCCACGGAACCCTAATTGATCATACTTTTTTTGGCGGAACCCCATTTTGATAATAACAAAAGTGATTGTACCTTGTAGTGTAGTTTGAATATTTTCATGTTTGACATGAAAAGAAAGAATAATTATAAATAAAAATAATTATTATAAGTATTATAAAACATTTATCCTACAAAAAAAAGTAACTATTTAATGTGAAGAATGAAATTTTTTCACATATTTACTTATAATAGCACTAAAATTAGGCTTAATGTCTGACAATTGAACGCGAAGATCTGAACTCGGAACCCCTTTGACCCTTCCACGGAACCCCAGGGTTCCGCGGAACACCTTTTGGGAAACGCTGACACAGAGAACAACCAGTAGATTCATTGTTTTATAATATTGTGAGTTTTATATTCCTGGACAGCAGGCGAGATGTTAACAACTTACAGACCAAGTAGTTACATGTATTTCCCCAACTGTATTCTTTTCCTAATTTCCAATCTAATATTGTTATTGATAGTTAAAATTGTTCCTAAATAAATAAAGGGTTAGCAAATATATTAAGAAAACTAAATTAAATTACTACCAGCAATTTCTCTAATTTAAGAGGAAATGAATGGTGACTTTTGTCTTATCATCACCTACCAGTGTCTATGTCTGAATAATTCTTACCAGAGTCTGTGTCAGAAGATTTCCTATCATCTTCTGTGGCACTGCTAATGGCAGACTCTGATTTTACACTGTTGGGACTACTTTCGTCATCTCCTATGGAATTTTCAGTTTTTTCTACAACTACCTAGAAATAAGACAGTCAATAAAATTAACAATTAAATGAAATTAACAATACTACATTGTCATGTAATATTCCCATTTTTATGATAAAATATTTTTTAAATATGTGTTAGTAGTAATATTATAAAAACTACTTTAAAATATGTCCAGTCTCTGAACTGTATATATTTAATATTGTAAGGTAGTTTTTGTGTAATAATTTGTCTAACCTAGATTCTTTTGATATAGTTCTTTATTTATATTGGTTTTGTATTTGTTGTTTGTTCTTTGTACATTCCCCGCAGTTTTTGAGAGTTTCCCTCCATTTGTGATAGGGAAGGGGAGGGGTAAGGTAGGTCGTCTGTCTTTGGAGAGTGTGTAGTGCAGTTCAGCGTGCTATTCAGTACACAAAGAGTGCCTGCCATAATGGGTGCACTAATTGCTGCGTATGCGTGTGAGTCAGGTGTTACAGGCCCTAAAGTGGCCTCCTTTATCAAGAAACCACAACAAGAGTTTGAGAGACACTGCTGAATTAGCCCCTTGTTTCCCATTCCTTCCCACTCTAACCCAGCAACCCACAAGGTAGGCCTTCATTATCGGCGAACCCCAAATTGGACGAGGGTAAGCTATTCCTATTGCAAATACAGTCCACTTTCCTTGCTTTGGCTGGTTATTTTAGCGTTTGTTGACTGGAACAAACAAAATATGACATTATTATCTTAACTATAAACTAACTAGTAAGGCAATAGTCTTACAATATTTGGTAGTTAGCACAAAGATGTAAGTTTTTCAATTTTTAAACCTTTACTGCAATGTAATTGACATGACATTTCAGTTTGCTCAAGTGGCAATATCAAGTTAAAATGCAATCACAATCAATTTTAGCACTAAGAAAACTTGTTCTATTTCATGTTTGAAGCAAAACATACTAAAATAAAGAAACTTTAAATAGAGTATTTTGAGTTTATATTTGACCTTTTATATTGTGGTGTATATATTTCTATACATTATGAGAGACATTATTACAACTTATACAAATATTGGCACTATTCTTGCTGACAAAAAATAAAATTTCTAATTTCTTACAATATATTTCTGTACATATTGTATACAGCCACTTTATTCTCATCATATTTAGGTTGATAACTTAAAAAAAAGACCTTATCCATTAAATAATTAACTTTTCCTTTACTTCCCAAACAGCATTTTTCAAATGCCCGTAAATTACCCATTTTCCAGTTTTTCTTTATGAAAGATGATTTTTTTGGTTTTTTTACATTATCACATATTTTGAAAAGGGTGCTATGGCTACTAAACATTTAACATTATTTTGTGTAATATGGTTTTCAAACCAAGCATTTAAATTTTCTGATTTCTGCCATTTTTTAAAAATTAAACTTCCTGACACTTGCCAGTTTCCCTGATATTAAAAATTCCATGACTTTTACAGATTTTCCTTGGTTGTAACCACCATGAACTAGCAAATTCAATAAACGGAAAAATGTATACCTCTTCTGTCTTCGTTTCATCATAGTTCACATAATCCAAAATGTATTGGCAAAACAGGAGAAAGTCTTCTGCTGTACGTGGACGTTTAGGCTGAGGCAATGTACCCTAAAAAAAAGAATAAAATTTGGAAATGTTATTAATGTAATGTATATATTGTAAGTAGATATAAATGTTTGAATAATTTTTTTTAACAACTATAATGGATATACAAAATAGCTAGAGAGAGAAATGGAAAACTTGCCAATAGCTTTTATATGGCTTGAAAATGCATTAGGGAAGCCAAAAAAACGTAAATAACTAACAATATAGAATTGTTTACAATATAAATACAAAAATAAGTAGCATTAATATTTGGGGTGGTTGGGCAGTAAATATTTGTATCAGGCAGGCTCGAGCGGCCATTACCAAATTACACTCGGGCAGGCATTTCATTTTACAAACAACTTTGTCACAGGCCTATAAAATTTCAAATTATAAGTTTAACAATCTTATTTAATTTTTAAAAAAGATGTAAGCAACTTTGTCACAGGCCTATTTAATTTCAAATTACAAGTTAAAACAGTCAGATGTGATTTAAAAAAAAATTAAAATGGTTAGTTTATGTTCAAGAATTTATAGTTAATACAGGTAATATTGTTGGTATGCACGAAACTTGGAACATACAGAAATTAAAAACGTGTTTACTTGAAGCAAAATGGCCATTTCCTATTTAATGTTCATTTGATGTGTACTTTTCTATACATATCCTAACAAATCTGGCTAATAATAATAAATTAAAGAAATGTACAGAAAACTAGTTTATTTAGGTTTTCGCAGGCATAGGACCTAAAAATCTCAATGTGGAAATGTTGAATTTGTTATAATGTTGGCATTGATAGAGAAAATTAAATCGTAGGAATCTTGATTTTGCTATGTTGTAGACTTGTAAACGGCGAGAAACGTTATCATAGCTTTGTTGAAAGCAAACATAATAATTTATGAATTAATAAAAAATAATACTCACCTTTGTTTAATATTAGTTGAATTGAAATAATTAAAATATGAATATCAGTTAAACACTTTTTTTTTCTAAGTTTATATTAGAGGTTTGTGCTAATATAGTATTATATATTTACAAAGTTCTTGAGATGCCCGATCGAAATACGGGCATAAAAATACTCGCCCGACATTCCGGGATTTTTAGATGCCCAATTTACTGCCCGAAATTTCGGGTGCCCGACCACCCCTAATTAATATGTTTAATCACAAGTATAATAGATTAATACAATCAATTTTAAAAAAACAATGCACACCAAACAAGTTATATTCAAAGACTGAGGGTTGGTGGCATTGTTTGCTTGCTAACAGGAGGGAGCAGGGGTTTTTTTTTCAGGAAATTATGTCAATAGTGCCACTCACTTTATGACCGTAATTTATTGGAAAAATTGTCACATGCTTTTCTTAGCAAGAAAAGCAATGCTTCTCTGATAAAATGTGACAAAAGAGTGATGGGTGCAACAAAATTTTGAAACATTTGAAAAACAAAAATGAAGTGACGAAACTCGAAGTATCGCTGTGAGACGAAACTCAAGTATTGCTGTATTTCCAGTATTGGTAGACACCCTGTTTATACTTATGAACAAACACTAAGAAATATGAAATCTTAGTAAGAAATAACAAGATTGTAGGCTACTGTAATTCAAATAACTCTTGTGGGTAAAGAATCAAGGGTACAGAGGATGTGCATGTGACAACCCAATGAAGTGGATTTGAATTGTAATAATAAAGAATTACAATAATTACGATTATTTAAGGACTAAAATTTCCCATGTTTAAAATACCCTGAATAATAAATAATAACATACCTCATGTTCTGTAGAACTTTTCTTTAGTTTCACAGCTGCAAATAAGAAACAAACAGTTAGACATTTATGATAAATGAGACCAAGTAGCCTACTAACAACTTAATGAAATTCAAAAAAATATAAAAATACTTATATTTATTGTAAATAATTTTATAATTTATTCAGGCTATTTTATTTAAGTGAAAGATGTAAACTAAGTAGATTAATACATCTTATCTCAGTTGGTAGTATGTTTGCCTATTGATCCAATGGGTTCCAAGTTCAATTCCTATCATAACAAAAAAAATTGTGAAAGTGGGTAGCCCCTTTTCACTTTCATATTGTTAATAGCTGGACGAGTAAATTCAGAAAGTACACGTTGTGTAAGCCCTTGGACCTATTTGCCTCCCCCTGCGACTCCCCAAAGAACAGACATAGGGTGGAGATTACATACAAATGTATTAGTAAAGGTGAAGTTTTAGAATGCTTAATTAACAACGTAACAAATAAATTGAGGTCATAAACATTTATATTTTGATATAATAATACTTAGCACCTCGTCTTACTACCTGTTCGGGTTATATGCTTAAGTACTAATTACGCTAATGGGTTAGGAATTGAGAAGGTTGAATATAGTGGAAGTGAACCCACATTTGTGTGGAGGGAGAGTGGAAAACCATTTAGGGAAAACCATCCCCAGTTCACCTGAGTAAGATTCGAATCTCGATCTCCCCGTCCTCGGCAGTTTAGCTCAACACGAAACTAGCACATTAGCTAACTACACCACCAAGGCGGGTTGATTAAATATAAAAGAGAAAATGTTGTTCACAAAAATTCCTCTAAGTTTATAAACACATACTTGCGAATTCTTGTGTATTGCAATTGAAAAGAAGTTTATGTGTGGGCGAGCCTTAAAAGAGTACACTATGGGCTTCAAAACCTTTTGTTGGAGATAAGTGATATAAGAATTGAGACACTTATGATTAAGTTGTTTAACAACTCCAGTCTAGTGGAATTTAATATAATCGCTACTAATCTAAAGGAAAGACTAGGATTAGCAACAAAAGATTTTTTTAAGCACCGAGCCTTAACTACCTGTCCAGGTTATTTATATATGTTCTAATTACGCTAATGTGTTAAGGTTGAGGAAGGTTGTATTTATAGGAAGTGTACACACATGGGCATGGAGGGAGAGTGTAAAATCATTTAGTAAAAACCAACATCAATACACCCAACCGAGAGTCAAACCCTGATCTCCCCATCATTGGCAGTCCAGTCTATTTTGATACCTTGGAAAGGCCCATCCAAAGAAATAAACAAATTAGGTTAAAAAGTAAATTTAGAATTATAAAGTAACGAGGACAAAACAAAAAAGGATGTACGGCCTATTAGAGAAAGTTTCTCTTACAGCTTGCAGTTGAAAATTTTGAGTGTTGGCTTACACACATCAACTATTTAATGAAAGGCTATTCAACTTTTTAACTTTTTAAATTACTTGTTGAAAAAATAAAACAAGATTTTGTGAAATAATTATATTTAGATTAGACTTAACTGCGCCTTCTCAGATGTATGGGTAAGTAAAGTGATACAGCCTATTTAATTATGTTGCATAAAGTAAATGGACCAAGGATGGCTTGTAGGATGTTGTCAGTGTAAGCCAGGTTTCTTGATGTGGTTATGCCAATAAATTATTCCTTCCCCTTTAGCAGGCATGGTCGGCCATATAAGCATTGAAAGTGTTCAAATCACAAACCTATATGTGATAAATTTGACTGCATATTTGTTTGAGCCTCAAATGTGTCAAGCGAGACTGTGGGTTTGTCCCCACCACGAGGACCTACTCAAAGCCAACTCAAATCTGCTTTTACAACATTCAAATGGCTTGAGGGATAAAAGGGAGGGGGAAAAGGTTAAGGTGCATGTGTGTCAGTAAAGGCAAAATAAGCCAAATTTGAACTGCCTCTCGCTACCACTCCATTTTTCAGCCAAATTCTCTTTGTCAATGTTGGTGTAAGCACAGTGTCAGTTTTATATCAATTGTGTATTCAGGATTGCTCTAACCGGTCTTGGTTCACATTATTCAAGTGTTTTTTTAAAATCTTTTATTTTCTGTGCCATATTTATATTAACTAAGAATAATTTTATGTATTTAACATGATAATTAAATAAATGTTATGCCTCTAAACTTATTTAAAGCCCAGAGATAAAAACAACCCTTGGAACATTTTTACCCTCGACCAAACATCCAAATCTGCTTGCCCAGCTCAGGAGGCTACCAACAGCCACTGTCAATTAGGGCCAGTTTCATAGTCAAATTTAGTACGCCTCAAGTGCGGCGCTATACTAAATACAAGAAGTCACCTACCTGAAATTGAATGGAATGGGCCAGTTTCATATGCGAAACTGGCCCATTCCATTTTGGTCTAGGTAGGTGTCGTCCTGTATTTAGTATCGACTCGCACTTGAGGCGTACTAAATCTGACTATGAAACTGGCCCTAAATATCAAACTTGCCGCTTAAAGCCAATGCACCAACACTTTATCACTTTATTAATTTGTGTATATTTGGTCAAACAAATATATGAAAGAGGGACGCGCAGAAGAGATTTGTCAAGCCGAGCTAAATCTGGTAGCAATAGGCCCTAAAACCCAATTTGGTGGCCACATGGTTTAAGTATCTACTCTCGCAATAGACCAGACTGCCAATGATGGAGAAATCGTGGTTCAATCCCACTTGGATGTACTGAGGGTGGTTTTTTCCCAAATGGTTTCTCACGCTTTCTCCACACAAGTGCGGGTACACTTCCTCCAAATTATAGTTTCCTTATCCCAGCCCATTAGTGTAATTAGTTTATAAGCGTATAACCCAAATGGGTAGTTAAGACGCAGTGCTAAAAAGAAAGAAAAAATAAGGCCATAAATAGAGCTAAATCTTGTAGAAACAAGTCTTAGCTACAACCATGTCTGAGACCTACTGAAAGTGGAAAATAAAATCCAGTAATTTGCTTATCATTGTGTAACACCATATACCCTAACGGTGTTGCAAATAAAATAGTAGGAAACTGTCAAAGAACTACACAACATGCAGGATACTGTGTTTGTTACAGTGTTAAACCATTGACATAGTTACATATGTCATGTCTAGATGAAACAATAATCAAATTCTGGGTACAATTTAGTTATCTTAAACACATGTCATTAAGATTGCATGATTAAATCTGTAACCTACAAACAATCCCAATAAGTAATAGTTGTTTGGGAGATAGTACATATCATATAAAGCATGTTAGATTTTTTTTTCTAATCAAAATATCATTATTTTATTACTAACTAACAATCTCTCAAACTAAATATATTGTTATTTTATAAGGCTGCCACCTACGTCACATTCTTTTTTTTGTAATCAACCCAACTCTTGTGGGGGGAAAAAAATAAAATTAACATGCTCTAAAGATATGACACATTAGGCCTACAACTAAATCCAAAACAGCTCAGACTTTACAAGTAGTATCTAGATGGCATTACTTTTAAAATTTTGAATAGTATTCATATTTAATAAACAATTTAAAATCTCGCATGACACTATTGTGATGTCATTAAGTTTGACATGTGTAGTAACTAATGAGCCACAAATCAAGATTGTGAGTTCGTAAATAGAGCTCATTCACTATAGGAGTGGTGGTAACTAACAACCAGCATAAAATGTGAAAATTTTTAAAAGATAAACACAATTAAAAACAAATTGTTTGTTGTAAAGGTTTTGACAGCCAAAAGTAACAACAGATCAATATATGGTCTTGCAGATCATATAGTTTAGCGAATGGATGCATGAGAGTAGATCTGGTGAATTAGGCTAGCTGTCAGTTACAGTCACTCCTAGGTTAGATGGGTGTGTACAGTAGCCCCACGGCTTCTTTGGTGCTGACTGACAGTTCACAGCTGACTTCTGACAATCAACATTTAGGTATATACCTAAATTTTGATTGTCAGAAGTGACAGCTGCTAAACACATGTTTTTTGCAGATATATGGTTCGGCGTAGGGATACATAATTTGGTCTGGTAGCTTTTCAAAGGCGTCAGCTGTCAGCTGTGAGCTGTCAGTCAGCACCAAAAAAGCCATGGGGCTACTGTATTAATATATATATATATATATATATATATGTAAATATATATATATATATATATATACATATATATGTAGAGGCCTAGCCTACATGCAACTGAATATACAGTGCTAGATTACAGAAAATTTTTTAAGGTTCTATCAGCCATATTTCATTAAATACATAGCTCTAAAGTAACCATTACAAATTGTAAAGTCTCCACTTTTAAACAAAGGAGGAAACATTGGGTTGACTAATTTTACCTACAGCTAGGGTTCAATGAATATAGCCGTTACCCGCTTTGGTGGCCGCATGGTTTAAGGCATCACTCTCGCTGTAGACTTAGACTGCCGATGATGAGGATATTAGAGTTTGATCCTAGTCGGGTGCACTGAGGGTGTTGTTTTTTTTCTAAATGGTTTTCAATGCAAATATGGGTAGAGTTGTTCTAAATTAAACCTCCCTCATCCCTAGCATATTAGAGTAATTAGTACATAGCCATATAGCACTAACAGGTAGTAAGCCGCGGTGCTGAAAAAAATTGTTTTCACAACATGGTTGTACCAGCAGCACCTTTTTGTACAAAGTATCCTTCACAAACTTTAATTGAGAAAGAATCATATTTAATGGCTAAGAAACTGGTTGAATGTTTTTCGGTCCTATATTAGTGGATTTATCATAGAGCTGTACTATATATATTTTTTATTTTTTTATCTTTAGCAACACGTTGTCTTACTACCCGTTCGGGTTATACGCCTATATATTAATTAAACGAATGAGACAAGCACAACTTCTCCCTAACACCACACCACCTTAGTCTGTATGAAAAGATGCCATCATACAGAGGAGCAGCTTATTTTTACATTCTTCTGGGCTATCTTAAGAGACTCCATGAAAAAACTTGAAGCCACAATAACAGAATGGCTTTTGAAACACCCGTTCTACACTCAGAGAGTTCCTGGAATGGAGGAATGACAAGTGAAGACAGAACTTAGTAACTAGAAAACACCCGTTTCGGTGGCCGCATGGTTTAAGGTGCTACACTCGCAATAGATTAGACTGTAGATGACGGGAGGGTCGTGTTTTTCCTAAATGGTTTGCGACTCTCTTTCAACACAAATTCAGGTACACTTCCTCTAAATTTAACCTAATTTAACCTAACCCATTGCATGATTAGTAGGTTACATAAGCAAATAATTCAGATGGGTAGTAAGACGCGGTACTAAAAAAACTAGAGGACATATACATATTTTGAACATAGCTACTCATTTCCATGGCCTGCATAATTCCGTACGTAATCTATGTGTATCAACCTTGTATCTAATTTTATAAATGAAGTGTAGTATGACAACTATCCAGATCTCCACGAGTTTGGATCAGATTGTAATGAGATGAAAACTGTCGGAGAAGTTACCCTGCGGATTGTATAGATAAATGTCACCGAATTAAATGTGTACTTAATGATCCAACTTTTGTAGATGATTCGGAATGTGACTTTTTGTGTCCTCTTTGTGAAGAGATTCATTCTGACATGAGTGAAAAAGAATCTGAATAATTTAAGTTGTTTAAAGGGTTTAATAGTGAATCTTATTTTTTCTAGCACCGCGCCTTACTACATGTTTGGGTAGTAATTCCTATGTAGTAATTACACTAATGTGTTAGGGATTAGGAAGGTGGAATTTAGAGGAAGTGTACTAGCCTTTGTGTGGAAGGAGAGTGTAAAACCATTTAAGAAAAAAAAACCTCAGTACACTAGACCAGGATTGAGCCCTGATCTTCCAGTCTTGGGAAGTCTAGTCTATTGCGAGAGTAGCGGCCACCGAAGCGAATAGTATTGCCTATCTTAATTTTGAACAGAAACCTGGGTAATTAAGGAAAGGGTTGGGAGTAGGATACAGGCATGTGAAATGAAAGGGTGAAAGAGAGAGAGTGAAGGAGGAATCCTTGCAGATAGGAGAGAGAAGGCGAGATTGAGATGGTATGAACATGTGAAGAGGATGGAAGAGAGGGTGAGGTTCCAAGGAAGATTCACGAATAGGAGGTGGCAGGCAGGAGACCAAGACAGGCCAGGGACAGGTGGTTGAAGGGAGTTCGGAGGAGGAGAGGAGTGGATTGAGCTGGCGTGGAGGAAGAAAAGTAGTTGGAGGAAAGGAGTAAATGGAGAGGCTTGTGTTAGAGACAGATCCTGACAATGGCAGGAAACTGGATGATGATGATGATGATGATGATAATGATGATGATTGAATGCTAAATTATTGTTACTCGACTATGCCCCTTCATGTTTAATTCAAACACCTATAATGTAGATGTATTTAGGTGTGGCATCTTTTTCATATTGCAGTTTTGCAGTCATGATTAATTTTATTGTAGGCCTATTTTGAACTTTGATGTGAAGGTGTCTAGTGTCCATAGTGTTTTTATTGCTTAATGTTTAGTACTTTACTAAAGTATAGACTTAATCTTAGTGAGACGTTAGTAAAATTACAGCAAACAGATTAAAACCATTATCAAGAAAACAACTGTTTTATATTATGATAAAAGTGGTGTCAATTAATGATGACAATGCTATGTCAACTAGCAATAAAATAAAATAGTGATGTGTCAACTATTGGTCATGTTTTGAGATTCAAGTAACTAAAACAAATAGGTGTTCAAACAAGAAATCTTTTAATTTTGCATGCAAGCCATTAATGATAGTTCCTTTCTCTTTACAAATCTTTACAAATATGTATGTGTAAATGTTTTAACAGGGTTCCTACAGTATTTGTAAAAAAAATCTCCCGGACTTTTCCCTGACTATTTTCCCAAGTTCCCTGACCAACTTCTCACAAAATTTCCACTTTAATTTTATGGAACTATTCAAGTGGAAATATTAATTTAATTACCTTTATTTCGGCCTCCTCCTCCCCTACAGCCGACCTTGCCTCACCTCTCTTGGAAAAATAAGAAAGCAGACGTCTTGCCAATCAGTTCAAGGAAAATAATGGAAAAATAACAAAATATCAAACCCTATCAAAAAGGAAAGGCTGAAATCCATCTGCAATTTGTTATGCAGAAAGCTAGTATACACTTCAGGAATTGATCACAGGCTGCTCTTTTCAGTATCCCTACAGGTTTTGTTTTAGGAAGCTTTTCTTCTTTGAGAAACTTAACGTAGTCCCAAATTTGTAATGCCCTTTGAAAGCACGTTGCATTCTCTAACCACTGCACACCACAGAACTTCAAAGGAAAAGTTGTACACCCTGTCAACTGGGTAAACAATGCTTGACGAGCTGTAGAGTCAGTGAACAAGTAGTATGTGTGACACAATAAGCAATTCATATCCCAATTGACAAGTTCCACTCCTGTTCTCAAGGAACCATGAACAACATGAAGCTCACATGTCCCCAGATTTATCAAAATACATACTTCATTGTTTGTGATTTGATGTGTTTCTGAAGAAGTGTTATAAACTTTAGATTGACATTTAAGCCATCCATTGACACTTGTATCAACTTAGAGACTGAAAGAGGAGAAATACCATCCAGGAAATGCTTCAGTAATTCTTCAGTGCTCCTTCTATTGAAAAAAACATTGTCCAAGCAATGGCTGACAACTTTATGATTTTCCTTGTCCCAGAATCTGAATACAATGTCCATTTGCCCTCTTTGAATAACTTTATTCAATGCCTCATCAAAACAAATTACAAAGTTGTTACATGATTTTAGGCGGTCCAGTAAATTGTTATGAAAGAACGGAGCCAAGCCATGCACAATGAAATATGCAGCCTGTCTCCACCAAGAGTAAAGGCACTGGCAATGGAACACTCTGTAAACATCAACTGAAATATTGTACTTAAATTATTGCACAAATTGAAATACATTTTATTGTCAACAACTTGCAAATCCCAAATGATTTCCGCCTTATTTATATTATCTTTCATAACAAAAGTGTTTGGGTTTCTTCGAGCCACTACACTACTTTAACTTTTGGCAACACCTTCCTTCTGCGACTTTACAATTTCCGATGAAACTGAAGTGTGACATGAATTGTCATTTCCCTGACATTTTTTAAGCTTCCCTTACTTATTTTTTTCCTCCTGACTTTCTATAACTTTCCCTGAATTTCCAGACCGTAGGAACCCTGTTTAAGCCTAGTCCACATGGAGAAACAATGCCCACATATACATGTCCGCAAACAAATGTACTGGGCAACTGCACTTGTGTCTGAGAGAACCGCATACAAAAATATCTTGGGCAATTGTATGTTTGCTGCTGTGTTAGCCCTAAATAAAAAGTTAAGCATCTCTGAGCAAGGTAGCTGCTGCAGTCTGTGCTGGTAAAATATATTTAGCTTGTTACTGTGATATTAATTTAGGTTTGAAAATGGCTAGTAAGCGAAAAAGGACGTGGGTGCATGAGTTTAATATCAAGAGAAGTTTTTATTATTTAGCACCGCGTCTTACTACCCGTTCGGATTATACTCTTAAGTACTAATTACGCTAATGGATTAGGAATTGGGAAGGTTGAATTTAGAGGAAGTGAACCTACATTTGCATGGAGGGAGAGCGAAAAACCATTTAGGGAAAACCACCCCTAGTTCACCCGACCGAGATTCAAACCTCGATCTCCCTGTCCTCGGCAGTTGAGCTCAACACGACTAGCGCGTTAGCCAACTACGCCACCGGGGCGGGTATGAAGAGAAGTGAAAGTGAGTATTTCACTACCTATTTGCTGTTGCGGGAATATCAGGTAAAGTTTAAAGAATATCATAGGATGACTAAAGAAACCAATGACTATATTTTAAGCGTGAATACAATTGTCAACAATTAAATCCCATATAAGAAGAATAATTTGCAAAAAAAAATAAAAAATTATACTCTGCTCTTTAAAGTGTCTTGTCTTTTTTTTTTTAAATACAGTAATAATAATATAATAACAATAAACAAAGACTCTGATACCATATGGTAATCATCATTTAAGTAAGAGTAAAACCTTATCAATTTTTCCCGGACAAGCACATACACGAGGTGGCTGCATTCATTTATAGGACATGAAAGAGGACAAAATGTGTAGTTGCCTTCCCCTGGAAAAATGAAACTTTCAATTTAAAGATATTTGACCTTGAACTAGGAACTTTTTCACCTGCGGCTTTTTTTTTTATGTGCTACGCTAAAAATATCTAAGGAGCATTGTTATGGTGTATAAAATATAAAAGGATTATGTGACTAAATTTAATTGGGAAACGCTGCTAGAGCCTTTATTTAAAAATTGTGAAAGGACAATAAATTTCAGATCTTTCGAGCAAGGCCATAGTCAGGGGAGGGTGTTTCGGGGGTTCAACCCCCCCCTACCCGCCCCTTAAATCTTATGAACTAAATATATATGGCTTTATTTGTGGTTCAAACAATATCAAAATTAAGGTACAAGTATAAATTAGGGGGCTGTGTTACCATAAAAAGCACTTCAGATAGCTTATAAAGGTGTTTAAAATTTAGATTTTTTCTTTGCCTTCAGCAGTTAGGGGGTTATGTTAATATAAAAAACACTTTAGAGAGCTTCTAGAGTGCTTAAATATATAGATTTTTCATAGCCTCCGCCAGTAAGGGAGCTATGTTGCCATAAAAAAAACTTCAGATAGCTTCTAGAACTGTTTACCATTTAGAATTATTTCTAGCATCCAGCAATTTGGGGGATGTGCCCACCAACAATACCCCCCTCCCCCCCGAAATTATTGGCTTGCCATGGCCTTATTTTCGAGTCTTCACAACAAGGGAATGAGATGGGTAAGGAGGTGGCAGTGATGTGAACAGTCAACATCGACTAAGACACTCAGCCCTCTCTAGCAAAACTGATTAGATAAGGAGAGTGGCGTACTTTGTCAATGAACGTATTTCTACCCACTATGGACGTCCACACCACCATATATGCACGCAAATGTGTGTGTCTACCATCCTCTACGGAATACAAATGTAGGCAGACATTTGCCCGCATACATTATTTATTTCTGTATGTGGGCAGATGCCCAAAACAGTTTCCAAACAGTCTTTAAATAGTTTTTTTAATACATCTGCCCAGGTGTTTGTGGGTAAACATATGTCAGTGTGGACTAAGCTTTACTATATCTGTTATTTTTAATAATAAATACCAAACTTCAAAGTAGTGACATGTCAACTACTGGTGTTGTTACCTTAGAGATTACCGATAGTTATTTACATTTCATTAGGCCTACATGCAAACTTGTCATACTGTACATGTTTTTTTTTAAATAAGTAGTAATCAAGAGACAGTTAATCTTAGTTATAATTAGATAAATCTAATCTTTAATGTGTTTCTAATTAACAAAATTACTTAACTTAACCTTCCATGTATATGGTAATTAAATTAGGCCCTACAATAAAATTTTGGATGGATTAATACATTTAAGGGCTAGTTAATCCCATGCAAAGTTGTTACTTGATTATTCTTATAGAGGCATTTAAATTAATTATTGAACTAGCCAATAAAAATATTTTAATGGCTGACGGGAGATAATGTAGTCCGAGGGCGGGATTTTTTAATTTATTTTCTATGGCAGATCAAGATAAATTTAATGTTTTCTTTCGGCCATTCTAGAACCATTTCGACACATTAGGTACACTAAGCCCCAAACAGAATTTACTGTGTTTACAAAGGCGTAAAAGACGTCTACAAGGACCACAAGTATCCTTAACGACTAAATTCAAGAAGAAGTGTAAAATCTATTAAACATAATATTGATGAAGTCATGAAAATAACACGACAACTAGGCCTAGTTTATATCAATTATTTTGAGACTCATCCAACCCAGCTTAACCTAACGTTTCATATGATAATAAATTAAATTTATAGTTATAGATAAAATAAACTATTCAATGTAATAATTAAACATGGGTGGTAGGCCTAAACATACAATTACATCATAGCTATTTTATTGTGCACTGCACAGAATCAAGCATGTAACGCAAAGCATCATGGGATAACATCATTCATCCAATGCATAGGATCACAGGAAAGTTACATATCATTGTCAATATTTATATTTCAAAAGTGATTTGGGCGATGTGTCGTCGAATTTTTTTTAGATGTTGTATTTAAAAGTGTTAAGACTTTCTGAATCTTTGTCATTCAATTCCATATAGGCCTACTCCTGTGTGAGAGTGTGTAGTAAAGTGAATAAAATATCTTTACATTGTACAATAACAATGAGAAAGAGTCTAAAATGGGTCAGATAAAGCGTATTAAAGCCTTTTTCTCTTTTTTTTCTATATAAAGTTTGTCAGAATAAACCGGAGTAATGTTAACTTGCAAAGGAAACGTGTTTCTGGGATTAAGAGTAATACATGTGTATGTGACCATGAAAAATCATAAATAAAGAAATTGTGAAAGTCAAAAAATCGGTTCATGAAGCCATAGATTAAATTTTGGGTAAATTATTCATAAGGTTATAGGCATTCTGTAGCCTAATTATTATAAAAGGTTTAGAAAATAATACTGAAAGTTATGTTTTTAAACAGTTTGCATTGCTCAGCAAAGTAAATTAAATGTGTTTATGAAAACGATATCAGCCTCATACAATCGTATAAATGTGAAATTAAATCATTATTTGGTTCTAGGCCTTAAGAAATCATATAGTAAAGTTGCATAAAAACAATAATTCAGTTGAAGGTGTCACAGTAGCCTATCCATATCATAAGTTTTACCTAGGGTCCAAAAACGAATGTATTGAGTTTATTTATTTTTTCTTATAATATATTTATAAAATTAGAAAAACCCAAAATGTTATACAAATATTATAAATTTGCATACCTTTTAAAACGGTGTCTGTCATTTTGTAGATAAAACACCTGTGCTTACCACACAAGTGACATATTTTGACATTTGAGTTTCTAACATAAAAATTAACTACATAAAATTACATACACAGCACAAATTTGGGATGGGCGATTATAGTCGATTTATCGATGCATCGATTATGTTACTGTGGTTAATCGATTATTTGTACCGATACAGAGGCTCGCTATGCATTGATGAATCTATTATCTTTTTCACGATTAATCAAATGGAATAATCGGCTTAAAAAGTCATATTTTAATTTTTCAACTTTTTAAATAATATATATTTTAGGACCGCGTCTTACTAACAATCCTGGGAACACGCTTATGGGCTAATAATTACGCTAATGGGTTTAGGAATTAGAAATGTTATATTTGGATGAAGTGTACCCACATTTGCGTGAAGGGAGAGTGGAAAACCCTTTTGAAAATCCACACTCGACCGAAATTCAGACCTTCAGAAATTCGATTTTAACGAAATATTTATGACAGAGAAAATATCAGAGCTCGGTTAGGTAATGCTTTTCTTGACCAGACTAAACATTAGGTGAGTTTTCGCAATCGACTTAGTTATGTCTTGTTATCAAGGGTTTACGACAAAGTGGTTCCAAACAAGGTGGAGCCCGAAAACGATTTTGAGATGTTTTCTTAAACAAAAATGCCGGTTGGGGTAGAGTCGATCTAACAGCAGGTAGGTGAAACTGCATGTACAACAAATCGACGGAAAATGAACTTTTAATTTTATTCTTAGTTAGATTGATGCTTATTTTGACTAGTCCTAATATTTACACAACATATCAAGCTAAACATATCTTCCCAAAAATAGTCTAGAGAAAACATGGAAGTATATATGTAATATTAAATAGGCCTAGATCACATAGTACTCTCTTTTATACACAACTAAACGGTTTTAGGTACCTACTTACTGTCATGAAGTTCTAGCTAGTTATTGCTGTTCGTTTTAAACTAAAATCCATTGACTACGAAGTTATATTCGTTTGAATCTAACATAAGAAGTGATGGTGTTTTGAAATTGGCGCACAAATTCACGGCTCATTGCTCGTAACCATTCATCTCTATAACATAACTGGATAGTCATCTGCGTGTAAATTTTCGAGCTGTCGTCTGCACACCTTGTGTAAGAGAGGAGGAAACTTTCGGGTATCTTTTTCTCTCATACAAGGCACTGTGGCATTTTGACATCGTCCTCTAATTTTTATTAATATATGAGATATATCAATGTATGATTAGATAAACGAAATAAATGTGTTAATAAAAAAGGTTTGAAGAGGATAGCTAAGTTCAACACTCATGTCTTGTTTATTTAAATAAGTCGATTTAGTCTTAAGTAGTAATACTTCCCTCAAGCATATAAGCTAAATGATCGTTTGAACGTAAGACTTCTAAACAAAGGCTGTATCCTAATAGTCTATTTATGTGCTGTCGCCTTGATACGTATCCTTGAGAGTTGCATTGGAAATCACGTGATCACGTGTGTAGATCTGTCCGGATAGTCACGAAGGATTCCGATGCATCCAGTGGTGACTCGTCACTTTAGAAGCTGTTTAGTTCATTAATTATTTCTAAATAATACATTTAAAATAAGACACAAATTTCGGAATAGATTTTGTTAAATACTCATTTATTTAAACTCAAAAATTAATATCATAAGCAACATGTAAAGATTAAAAGAAAATTAAACTCACCCCAAAGATCTGTTGTAGAAACTCTGCAGCTGTGTAATGTGCATAAATATATAGGTATGTATGTTTAATGTCCTCGCAAGCTCACAACATTAATATGTAGGATACACAATACTTACATTATTTACACTTGCGAGAAATGACTTGGTACGCAATAAACAAAGAAATTACTTATATACAAAGTCCATACGCCTTTCCATTAAGTTAATGAACTTTTCCATAACTCTGTCGTCAAAGTCCTTCATCATGGTGTATACTCAACTTGAACAATGAAATCCCCGACCTTTTCCCTGATTTCCCATGATCATTTCCTAAAATCCCCGACTAAAAAGTATGTCACATCCTTCTAACTCCCCCTCGTTTTTCTATTAATCTTTTTTT
>CABFWB010003354.1:0-24477 GCA_902151455.1 Timema bartmani
TTACTCTAAAGTCTAAACTACAACTTGTTCAAACTACATCATACACGCTACATTCTAAGTAACTTTAATTCAATTTTCTAATAAACAGATAAAAGACAGAGGTGTAGTCTCAAATGTAGCAGTGCCGGGGCTCTTCATTTGTGGTGTTGTGGTGGGAAGTGGGAGGGGGTAGGGGGTGTATGCAAACAAAATTAGGACAAACTCACTTTTACTCTCATCTTTCTTTCATTATGCTTTAAATTTACATGTATCTATTGTAAATATCATTAATTTAAATAACCTTCAAGTACCATTAGGTGAAAAGACAAGTTTTGTACATCCACCTTCAAAGACAAACAAGTTAAATGTTTAGAGAAGATAGTATTTTATACTGATAACCAGCAGGAACACCACCCCACCCTTCAAACCAGAGCCAGAACTTGGCTCCACTCCGGCTTCACTGCACCCTTGCTTAAAAGGAAACCACCCACTAAAGCCATTCCTGATAGATCTACCCACGGGGTGGGTAGCACAGAACATTATTTTGTCGTTACAGATAAGCCACTAACATATTATTATATGCTTATAAAATTTATTTCCCATGCGATTTATTCGCTGAACTTGAAGTTGAATATAGAAGCAAGGAACTTCCAGAAGTTGATGGCATCCATGTTGAATAGCTTAGTTGCTTCAAGTTTGCAATGTTGGTAGTTATCGTTGCAGCCACCAGATGAAGTGTTATGACCGGAACCGAAGAGTGAAGCCGTCTTGTATCGGCAGTAGCGGCAAGCAACATCGTCGTAAGATACCGCTATCCTGAAATATTTAGGACATTAACTAATTATTGTAAATTTGAGTATAGCATGAACAGATAGTAAGTAATACGTGGTGTTAAAAACATCAAAAACATATTAATGTAAATTATTTTAGTATCAAATTTTATTATTCTCATTACAATGAAACCTGAATCGGTGGTTGCATGGCTTAGCACGTCAATACCCTGTTTGAATGGATGTTTGGATGTTTGATGACTGGGAAAGCAGGTCTCACATCCCGCTTGGTCTGATGTACTTAATGTGGTATTTTCTAAATGGTTTCCCATTTTACCTCCATGAAAATGCAAGTACAGTATACCACACTTCTCCTAAAATTGTATTTTACCTGCTGTTTGTTTATTGTGGACTCCTCATTGAACAGTTATTACTATTCAACTAGATCTTTATTGTTTTCGATCTTACTCTATATTATCATTACTAAGATAGGAAATATATTTAGTTGCTACTCAGTGCTTACAACAGCAGTGTATTTATTATTTTGCAAGCCGTCTGTTCTGTATTTTCTCAATGAAAACATGTTAGTGGTCCCGACAGTTGGTTATAAATTTAATAAAGGAAAATTAAGATTAAAAAATATATATATATAAATAACCTAGAGAAGCATTTAGACAAAAAAAAAAGCCATTGGTTTAACCCTCAAATTAAATAAAGAAAAGGATAGCGAAGCTAAGATGATTGAGAGGTTAGGCTATGTATGGCTTCTTGTAATTAATGAATAAACTATTAGAGTCTTTCGTCAAAAAGATTCTACAAAAATGAGAAGCCTTTAATATTTTGGCTGGGAATCTTCATAACATGGCTGAAGAAGGAGGTGGAGTGGGGGAAAAGGAAGTAATCTGTGGTTGCCATAGTATGATTTTGGTAGGAAGAACAGTATTAGTTAGTTACTAAAACCATTTTAATATATTCTTACATTGAGTAAGATTATCTCAAGCTGTAAATTTTTATTTATATTATCTATACCTATAAAGTAGCACAAAAATAAAATTAAATGTTATCAATGTTGGCTGCAAAGAAACATGTTTCCATTTTCTCTACTGTTCCTACAACCAAAATCAAGGTATAGATATTACGTTGTTTGTAAATAACACCCCCTGGATTTTTGTTTTCTGCTAAGGACGTTCAATACTGAAAGTCATTTCAGAAAGTAAATCGCCACTGCATGATTCAGCTGGGAGTTAGAGTTTGAGTTTTAATCCAGGTTGGGCTTAATCTTAATTATTTTCCCATGAAAATATGTTTTCACAATCTCTAGGACAATATTTGTTAACTGTTTGTAATACCTTGTTTATGCTCAGCCACCGAAGTATTTACAACCTTTCTTGTAGATACATGAATATACAATTATTGTGTATATTTATGCTGACATTTTAAGCTAAGCTAAGCTAAGTATTTCAGTGTTGTGACAGCTGTGATAATAAACAACAAAATTATCACTTTACAACTAAATAAGTTTATAAATTAAAATTATAGGTTTCATAGAAGACTATATTATAAAACAATGCACTTATGAAATGGCTCGCAAAGTTTTTACTGAACTGAAAATTAGTATATTTCCAAAAATTGAAAAAAAAAAAAAGAATAACGTGGCAGTTTATTTAAATAATTTGTCTGTTGAAAGTCTTAAGGTACTTTATCTGTATTTAAAAAATATATGACTTTTAGTTTTCGTTATTAAATTTAACAGTGAAAGTCCAAGTGGATCTATATGCTGATATTACTTGGAACATCGGGTCGACAAAATCATACATAAGATGGCAAGATAATCGACAATCAACTGGTCGAAAAAATCAAAATAAAGAATTCAAAGATTGAGTTAGTCATGTGATTGACACAAGTAGGGCCATGTGATTGACGACAATAGAACCAACTGGTAGAAAAATGTAGATATATACTCATTAAAAATAATTATTTTCTACTTTTTAAGATTAGCTGAAATTTTGTAATGTATAATAATACATTATATATAAAGTTAATGATCCTGTGCTAAATATTTATTGTACTGATTGTAAGATAAGTTAAACACATACATTATTGAAGGAATCTATAATATTTAAGTATTTAAGTAAACAATATATTTAAATATCAGGACATGTTATAATGGACCATCAGAAGCGTCCCTTTCTCACTTTTTATCGAAGCAGAAAGCTAACAAAATCATTTCCAAATGACGATGGAATAGGAAAAAACAGATATTTTTGTATTATAAAAGATAGTAGGTATCACTATGACTCAGCCCTCTTTAGCAATACTGACAAGATAAGGGAGTGTAATTAGTCAAGGTTGCATGACCCTGTCTCAGCCTGGATAGTAGTGCTTTGTGTTAGTAATTATATGTCTATCTAGATATCATTCTATTTCGACCCGTTTGTTAAATTTTTCTCAGTAAATCCTTTTAATACAAAAATATAGTAAGAAGATGCAATAAAAACTATTCATACCGGTGCCTAATAACAATAATTAATAAATAGAATAATATATAAATATCTTTTCATCCATAATTGGTTCATAAAAGTACAAACTATTATTCCATATGGCTACTTCAACTTGAGTGTTAGACCACTTTGTTAAGAGTGGATACTGCCACTAGAGTATGTAGCTCTCATTTTGTCGTAACCAGCCCCCTGTGCTAGTAGACAGTGCACCTGGATACGAGTATAGGGGTCCCGGGTTCAAATCCTGGCTTCTACCTTGGGTATTTTACCCTTAATAGAAATTATTTGAAAGGACAGCAGGGTTTAGTTTATTAGGCTTGAATTAGGTTAAGATTCACCCCAGCTCCACAACTCCATATCATTCACTATCATCACATCATCTGATTGCGGGTACGGAGTGTAGACAACCTCCTGTGGTGCACCCTGGGCAACGTTCTGTGCCAATAGAGTAGCTGATAGTCAACATATATGGCGACCTAACCTGGATGTAAAAATACCTCCTGGTAATATATGCCATCGATAAAAAAATAATCCAGTCTTATCAACTAAACAAAATGACTTGCAGCATTCTATACTTGATGAGAGAGCCTTTATTTTAGCCTATACTGGGGTAATTTACTGATAACAGGAGGACGGGGCTAGAATCCCGGAGGAATGTAGTAATGTGGTGTTTACTAAGGGTCTCTAGCGCTATATTTCCTTCGCAAATGCGGGTACATACTTTGTAGTTTCTAATTTCCTTATGCCTATCTCATTATTGTAAATATGTGGGATGACAGATACGTAATCAGATTTGGAGCCCAAAATTAAAATCGTGATAAAATTCTAGGTACGTTTTGATTGATTCTGTGCCTTAAATAGCAACGTTACAACCGAACCCATGTGGTCAGTAAATTAAATATGTTTCAAATAGCTTGAACTACAAAGACATCCCACTATTATATACAGTAGCCGAACAAACTAAAGAAACTCTCACTAATAAATAACCAGACACTTAGAACTTTAGGTTACTTTTCTATGTTAGGTTATGAACGGACAAGGTTGATGAACGGATGGTTATCTAAGGGATGGGGCTAAGAGAGGGGTCACCCTTAGAAAGCTTGGGGTCCTGGGCACACATCGTTTTTGGGGCCCCATGTTATCTACCACACTATCCCCCTTGCTTGCACCTATAAAATCAATTTTCAGTCGTATAAGGTTTCAGGGATTCGACCAAAAAAGTAAACATATGTAGTAATGAATGGTAGAAGCAGTGTTTTTATACCCTTCTTTCAATTTTATTTCCCAACGAACTTGATCTGTATAAAGGTTCAAATAAAAAACAATCCCAAGTTTGAGCTACATCAGTAAATGCGTTCAAAAGTTATCGTGAGACATATTCACCACAAACAGACATAATCGGTGGAGTTAAAACGGAGAACTTGTTTCATTCGTTCAATAAATCAAACACCACGATTATGTTTTTATTTGTTTTTACACTCCAACAATATTTGCTAAAGAGAGAGCCTACGTTACGAGCGGGCAATTAAACATTTTCCAACCCCAACTTATTTTTTCCTCTTTGTCATCTCAGCAAGCACGGGACCCTCCAAATAGCGGGGCGCTGTACATCCACATGGTTCGCACAACCCCCTTGGGCAAGATTCAGTACACAAGCATTATCGTGAAAACCCCCCTTGGGCAAGATTCAGTACACAAGCATTATCGTGAAAAGGGGAATACCACAATGGGAACTCACGTGTGAAACAAACACCTTTAATGCATCCAGCTTTGATTCAATCTTCTACCAACTCTCTCCCAACAATGATACAGTATGTTGTTAGCATGACGTCTTAGACCACGTGATCATTGGTGTGGATGCTGTTTTTAAGCATATTTTAAAATTATAGATGGTGTGTAAATCACGTTGTTTTAAGATGATGAACTGTGCTATCCCTGGATTTATAAGTTTAATATAATTAATAGACTTGAAATATCAGACACTCGTTTGTTGCCAATATTCAACGACCAAGCAGACCTTGACCTTCTAGAAACAACCTGTCATGGGAATAATATGTTCAACAACTCTCATTCTTAATATAAATATATATAATGTGTGTGTGTAAATAATACTTGGCAATTATAAGTAAATCGAGTTCCGTATTGTTAAAGATTGAAAACTTCGATAAGAAAACACTACAATAGTTGCAGTGTTCTCGGAGCGTGTAAGGCAGTCAGCTGATAATTAGGAATATACTTTCGATCAGAAAGGCCCTGACATTTAAACTGTACAGGTTTTTATGGATTCTTATGGTTTCCAACTGGATTCAGGAAAACAGGGGTGAAAAGAAGCTGCATCATTTGGTCTTGTCGGATGGCAAGGGTTGCTTCAACTTTAAATATTAATATATTAGAACGAAGTAGGAGCTGATTGTGAACATAATGTTGGTGTCGATATCTTTATCAAATCCACACTTTATCAAGATAGAACTTTGATGTTCAACAATTTCACTCTTAATATTTTATAATTTAATTGCTATTATGGAATTTTATGTAAGCATAACATAAGATCTGTTCAAGACTTTACTGAGGAAAACAAAATAAAATTCTACACTTGATTCAAATATCGGCTTCAGTTCTACCAGAAATTGATCCCGAGTAATTAAAATACCTTAAAAATGTGTAATTACTGTCACTTTGGTTGTAACAGTAATCCACATACAAGGGTTGAGTCATACATAAGTAATACCGACACATCCATAGCTTTTCAACGCATATCAGAAGAAGTGTGGTAAAGGTTGGGAAAGACTATGACCCATCTGATACCTTCTCATTTAAATACAAGATGTTTAATTAAGGTCCTCGCAAACCGCCATAGTATTGTAAAAGAACGGTGTGTGTGGGCTACCATTCCGCTTTGAAAGAGAAAAGAAACGTATGATACTGTCATGGTGGCCAGTTCCTACCTCCATTACACCCTCTCAACCTCTCCACTTGCCCCCTCTGGTCTACTCACAAGTCTCTTGGTGCGGTGGTATTGTTATTGTATTGTATTATAATTGATAAGTGGTAAATTTTGAAGAGGAGTTAATTATTGTTGTACAAGTGTACAAAGCTCTTTTTAACATTGGAGAGCAGTTTTATTAAGACACAAAGTACCAGGACAATGCATGGGACGAAATTAGCGAGCGTATACATTGAACAAGTAAGCAGATTTAAGTGTATTACTGAATTGTACAGACAGGATACCAATTTATTTATCGCTGAACGTGAGGCCTTATATTGAGACAAGGCCATACTTCTACCATAGTGCTACCACGCTGCTACCATACCGCTATCATACTGCTACCATGTTGCTACCATACCGCTACTTTCCTGACACCGTACACATATTACACTAAGTCGGTGTGTGAGGACCTTAATATTTTTATTTTTATTTTATGCTGAAAAAAAGCATCTCATAGGTACCCATCAACATGATTTAATCAACATGCTCTAAGTAACTATTTTATTAGAGAAGAAGATTCCCTTATAAATGTTCTTCAAAGAAAATAAGTTGAGTACTGTAAATAAGGTTCTGACTTGGGCACTGCTCGTCGTTAGGCCATCAAGTGGAGAAATGGAAAACAAGTACAATCTTAGTTGTTCGGCCAAGAAGAAGGCTCATGACCTAAAACGTCTCTAATTATAAGCAGCGGTAAAAATCCATTGCAGCAGTTTTTTTGAGGTGAAGATGATGTTTTTCAAGTGGATTTCCAACATTTTAAAATAACAATATTAAGGATACGGGACACAAAAACAATGTTTCAGTGTATTAATATAACACCTAATGCTTAGTGCGCTTCTGGTGAAGCAATTGAATTATTCTATCTCAGCAATCTGTCCCATTCAACACACATCTCGGACATTGCACCATGAGACCTCCATCCTCTTACCAAACCTAAAATGTGGTAGTCACATTCACATACACTTTCACATGTAGTGTTTGAAAGATTGGTACATAATTATCAAAAATAAGATTTAGTTAAGGTACTCTTAAGTAAGTTTTAATCAGAAAATCTAATCCATCATTTGGTTAATCACCATAAACATTCTTCAAATATAAATGTTAACAAAAGTGTTCAAATTTTTTTTTAAATATATCAAATTTTCAAAAATTTATTATTTGTAAACAATTCTCAAATGATATATGTTTGTAAAATTAAAATATGTTATGACTGGTCATTAAAATCTATTCCTAGAAACTATGAGCGTTAAGGAACTTTGTGGTCATAACTATAATTCCAATGAAGAGGTGAAATCGAAATAAATAGTTGAACTTTATTGTGACGGCTTCACAAAACTTGCTCCTCGTTGGCGGAAATTTGTCAAGTAGTGTGATGATTTCGTAGTAAAATAAGCTCACAGGCTTAAAGATAAAATGTCTCCGTGTTCCTTTATAAAAATAGTTTCACTTAAATCAAAGTAATGAAGTTGATCTTCAATTCTCGTACATTGTATCAGGTTTAACAAAGCATATGACGGGATGTCAGGGCTTGAGTCCCTGTCTGGTGTAATGTAATTGTTTCTTCCCTGAGCATTTTCCCACTCTCCCTCTGTGTAATGGCGGGAAAATTTACCCTGAACTCAATCTTCATTCTCGTAACGTAATTAATGTATACGCGTATGGTCATAGCATGTAAGGAGACGTAGTAAAAATACTTGGTGGAAAGGAAGTTGCCTAATATTCATGCAGACAGGGAGGCAAGCTTAGGTTGTTATTTAGCTAGTTTTACATCCTAGATTATGACTAGCCATCTGGATTTTACGTCCTAGATTATGTCTAGCCAACTGGCCTTTACGTCCTATATTATGACTAGTCAACTGGCCTTTACGTCCTAGATTATGTCTAGCCAACTGGGCTTTACGTCCTAGATTATGACTAGCCAACTGGGCTTTACGTCCTAGACTATGTCTAGCCAACTGGCCTTTACGTCCTAGATTATGTCTAGCCAACTGGCCTTTACGTCCTAGATTATGACTAGCCAACTGGGCTTTACGTCCTAGATTATGTCTAGCCAACTGGCCTTTACGTCCTAGATTATGACTAGCCAACTGGCCTTTACGTCCTATATTATGACTAGTCAACTGGCCTTTACGTCCTATATTATGACTAGGCATCTGGCCTTAACGCATTTTAAATACACTAATGTGTTAGGGATCAATAGGTTAGAACTTAAATGAAGTATACCCACAACTGGATTGAAGGAGAGTGGGAATAAATGATTATATTCATCCACTGAAGGTTGGTTCTGTTTGAGTTTTGGCTACAATTATTTATATTAATAAAATATATATCTAATTTAGTTCACTTGGAGCTATATGATTATGATTCCATGTAAGAGGATGAACACTAATTTTTTTTAATAGATAAAATTATGAATCATTTTTATTAATACTGTTTGCCCTTTTCTTATTATTATATGACATTATTAATATTAAATCTAAATTCTCCCAATTTTGAGTATTAAACTAAACTATTGGAAAGTAAAAAAATATTTTCACTTAGGATTAAATTTAATTTATTTTATGAAAGGATAAATATAAAGTGTATAACATTGTAGAGTTTTAAAATTATCAAAGCAAGTTTTCAAAAATATCTAAATAAAAAATAAGCATTCGCCTGTGTGCATTTATAAGTATTCTTATGATCCTCACCTTCCAAATTCAACGGACTGATTAATTATTTTTTATTTTATTTTTATTTACCACCGCGTCTTATTACCCGTTCGGGTTATACGCTTAAGAAATAATTACACTAATGGATTAGGAACGGGGAAGATTAAATTTAGAGGTAGTGAACCCGCATTTGCGTGGAGGGAGAGTGGAAAACCGTTTAGGAAAATCCATCCCTAGTTCACCCGACCTAGATTCGAACCCCGATTTCCCCGTCCTCAGCGGTCGAGCTCAACACGACTAGCGCGTTAGCCAACTACGCCACCGAGGCAGGTGACTGATTAATTAATAAATATTAATTTCTATTCTCTTTATTTATCATTTTATATTATTTGTGTGTATGTTTAAAAATAAAACTATGATAGTTTGGGTCAATCTTGAGAATTTGCTGTAAAATAATAGTTTTCTAAAAAAAAAATTTATACTTTTGAAATTGTTGGAAATCTCTCAGTATATAAGCTTTCATTAAAAAAATAATTATATCAATTGATTATGTAGAGCTCCACGAATCATTTCCGAGAGGGATATTCTAACGTCTAAAATTTAAAAAAAATATAGCTAAGAATAATCATTAGAGTGTGATCGTTTGACTATATCCTTTGGAATTAATATCGTATGAAGAAATGGTTCATAAGGGAAAGATAGTGGTGGGTAGATACACACGATGAGTGTGAAAGAAAGAAGTGCTTAGAGTAGATATACAATCTCCTATGAGGAATAAAGCGGGCTACATAACAGTGTTTTGGTTGGTAGGACAACAAACTGGACTCCAAGGCCCATTGCTCAAATAGCCCGTGTCTGACCTTGGTTAGGAGGCAGAAAACAAATAATTAAACTATAAATGAGTGCGTTTGAATAAATAAAATATTAATTTTAACAACGTTTTAGTTTTTGGGTGTGAATGTTAGCAAGAAAATATTATTCGGCATCCTACCCTCTTCAAAAAAATAAAATAACATCAAAATAGTTAGTGTTTTCAAACAAATCATTATATGCGGTTGGTTGATACTCAATTGTAAGTTTTCGAAATTTAATTGATCACCTTAAGAGATAGAATCGAAATATTTTTAAATGGTAAATTTTAACAGAATATACTCATCCGCGTAAGCCGGCCTTCAAATACCTAAAGTACAATTTTCCTACGGATTTAAATATCTGACAGCTAGAAAAGTAACTGGATCTATTTTCACGAGTCATACTTCAAGCGACGTGATCCAATACTTACAATTTTTATAGATTGTATAAATATTAATAAAATAACACTCAACATATAGTAAAATAATATTAAGGTTGGCCGCAAAGATAATCGTGTTGATTTTTTCTAAAAGTTTCTAAAAGGTACTCAAAATATCAATCCATAAGAAAAATAAAGTATACCTACCTAACTTTATTCAGAATACAAACTTATTTCTTTCGATCAATTGAGATTAACGGAGGGCTTATTGTGCTGACCATACAACACTCTCTATCCACCCATGTTAGCACTATTACCCCTAAAGGTGGCTGCCACTCGGTCAGCTATAAGCTCACTAGTGGGGCTCACAACATGGAATCTGATTAATATCAATTTACTGTAGATCCAAATATCAGAGTTATTTTATAGGTTTTAGAAAAATATTTCTAAAATGAGGTATACAGAAAACATGGCCTGACGTATGAAAATGTGTGAGTAGACCTAGCAGCTTTGTTGGCTGCCAGGTTCGGCTTTTCCTATACAAATTGAACTTAGCCCTTATTAGGGGAAATATTTCAAGAAAATATTTATTGGGACTATTCTGAGAATTTTGCTTAAATATTGAAAACAACTTACTTACTCTTTGGCAGTAGGCACTCTAAAATATATTGCCGCATTAACAAAAGTACACCATCCACCCCTATATTGAGCTGCTTCTATCCAGTCCACCTTATTACACACTATATCTACCTCGATATAGTTCTATCCAGTCCACCTCACTACACACAATTGTTTCTAAGTCTTTCCACTAGTCATTTCCCATTAGGTTTTTCCGCCTATACCTTGAATAAGGTTCTAGATTCTTACAATCGCATGGTATATCCTGCCTATCATAGCCTGTAAGACTTAGTTACTATAAAATGCTATTTTAATGAGTACATGCTATTTAAATTATCATTATGTAAACTATTCCTCTCTCCATAATTTATATTCACAATTGGATTAAATGATTTCCTAAATATTTTGATTGGAACCCTATACATTTGTTTTCGTAGTGTTAGGTAAAAGACTATGTTTCACAAACCATGAAGAACAACAGGTAAAACTATGGTGTTGTCTATTCTTAGTTCTACATTTCTTGACAACAGGCGGTAAATTAACAACCTAGAGCTCTATCTCAAGACAACGCTCTGAGTTATTATATTGGTATGTTAACGACCTAGAGCTTAATTCCAAGACACCACTCTGAGGTATTATATTTTTATTTTAACAGCCTAGAGCTCTATCTCAAGACACTGCTCTGAGGTATTATATTGGTATGTTAACAACCTAGAGCTCTATCTCAAGACACCGCTCTGAGGTATTATATTGGTATGTTAACAACCTAGAGCTCTATCTCAAGACAACACTCTCAGGTATTATATTGGTAGGTTAACAGCCTAGAGCTCTATCTCAAGACACCGGCATGAGAAGTTATATTGGTATGTTAATGACCTAGAGCTCTATCTCAAGACAACACTCTCAGGTATTATATTGGTATGTTAACATCCTAGAGCTCTATCTCAAGACACTGGAATGAGAAGTTATATTGGTATGTTAACGACCTAGAGCTCATTTTCAAGACACCACTCTGTGGTATTATATTGGTATGTTAACGACCTAGAGCTCTATCTCAAGACAACACTCTCAGGTATTATATTGGTAGGTTAACAGCCTAGAGCTCTATCTCAAGACACTGGCATGAGAAGTTATATTGGTATGTTAACGACCTAGAGCTCTATCTCAAGACAACACTCTCAGGTATTATATTGGTATGTTAACANATTGACATGAGAAGTTATATTGGTATGTTAACGACCTAGAGCTCTATCTTAAGACACCGCTCTGAGGTATTCTGGTGGTATGTTAACAACCTATAGCTCTATCTCAAGACACCACTCTGAGGTATTATATTGTCATGTTAACAGCTTAGAGCTCTATCTCAAGACACCACTCTGAGGTATTATATTGTTATGTTAACAGCTTAGAGCTCTATCTCAAGACACTGCTCTGAGGTACTCTATTGGCAAGTCACGTGCCTGCTGCATCGTATCGTATCCACAAGGTTAGTTTCACTTCTCTCAAGGCTGTATTTCTGTTACTTCCTTGTGGAGTGGAGGGTACAACTCAGGAATAGGAATCAAACTCAATTATAGCTTTTATATGCAATTTTAATGCTCCATAATTAAATATCAATATTTTTATAAAAGGTTAAAAGTCAAGTGAGGGATGTAACAGCTTCATAACACTTAAAGTTAACTTTGAGGGATTAGAGCTAACCTGCCTTATCGCTGCGTGGACACTAAATCTCAATACAAGTATAATTCATGAATAATCCCATTCATCGGGGATTGAATAGGATCTAAATCCCACAGCACTAGTCGTCCTTAGAATTTACAAAATCACCTTTATATTAAGATATTATCAGAGCCAAATCAATCCACATCTCAGCAAGAAAACCTTTGGAAGGATAGTTTTGACTCAAAAGTATTTTTGTGAGATAAGTATTTATACAGTTGTACTATATCATTAGTACAGTACTATATTTTATTTATTTGTTGGTACATTTAAATTTTCACAAGATGGATAATATCTGATCAAAATAAAAGCTTCTGGATCTGCATTCACATATTCATACATCAAGTCATGTGATATGCAGGTGTAAATTTTGATAGATATTATCAATAACTACAAAATAACACTATTTACTTAGTAAAATGTTATCAATGTTAGCGTAAAATTTTGTATTTCTAAAAAGTCCTTTCCTACAAAATTCTACTCCACAAATCAAAAGTGACAGCTGAAAATCACATTACTTAAATTAATTTGAATGTATTTTCATATATTCAAAATAAACAGTAACATCTTAATGTCCATTTTATTACATCATTAATAATGAAACATCTACCTGTATACAACAATAACTTGTAATAATAATATTTATATTTATTCGGGTACGCCATATGAACGAAATTTTGAAATGAGTATTATTCTGCTTATTAATAATAATATTTTTTGGAAGGGTACTTTCTAAATACTTGGCGGCCGGTATTTATAAAAATAAAATAAACTACCTGTTTACTACTGTTCTTTATGTTACAACGACAAGTACACAGCAAGGACTTAATTTTTTATCTCATTTTGGGTGTTCCCATTTCATTATTTATAGTTTAAAAAAATATTTGTGCTGTGATAGAAGGAATACATATTTTAAGCTGTATACATTGCCTAGCCATAAAGCATGAAAAATAGATATTTTAAAGTAAAATTATTATAATTACTAATTTTTTGCTAAGAAATTAATAATTTGTACATTATTATTATTATTATTATTATTATTATTATTATTATTATTATTATTATTATTATTATTATTATTATTATTAAGCTTCGCGTACTACTACCCGTTTGGATTATACGAACATTATGTACATCAATTAAAATGTATGCGATGTAATGAATTCTTATAGAAAAGAGGTATTTATTATATACTATCAATGCCGTAGTCAGAGGGGGGTTTTCGGGTTTCAAACCCCCCCGAAATTTTATGAACAAAATATATATGGCTTTACTTATGGTTCAAAAAATATCAAAATTAAGGTACAAGTACAAACTAGGGGGCTGTGATACCATAAAAAGCACTTAAGAGAGCTTCCAGAGGTGTTTATTATTTAGAATTTTTTCTAGCTTTCGGGGAGCTATGGTGTTATGTTGCCATAAAAAAAACGTTCAGATAGCTTCTAGAACAATTTTTTATTTATAATTTTTTCTAGCCTCCGTCAATTGGGGAATGGGACAACCAACCCCCCCTGAAATTATTGGCTGGCTACGGCCTTGTATCCTATATAATATATAGCCTGGATTTCTTTGAAATCAAGATTTGCAAGGTATTGAGATTAATGTTCTAGATATAAGGGCCATCAAGTATTTTGAAAGCATCCCTTCCAAAAATAATTTTAAGATTTGTTATGTTACGTACTTACATGTAGATTATGTTCATTTACTAGTAAGTGATTTATTATATATACTGTTTTGTATTAAAAAACCATTGTGTATAAAAGTTTAAAATTAATGGGAAAATGAAATCTTGTTTGTAGTATTTACATTAAATGTAAAAATATTGTAGGTATTTAATATGCCTCAACATAATCTATTTTAATACTTGCCAAGATTTCTTGGTATAAATTAATTTTACTGTAAGGTATTTCATATAGTGTATGAGATTAAATTAAAACCACAGCTGTAATTTTATTTGATATATATTTGTTGATCAGCGTGTGATTTACTTTTTCTGGTGTTGGTCTGTGTTAGTTACTAAATTATTTTATTAAATAAGAATAACCTAGTGTATGTAAAGACTTTTAGATTTCCCTTCTTTTGTATTTGTAAAATATTTCGTATAAATTGGATATCAGAAACAAAATGTACATTGAAGATTATTTTAAATATAAATTTAAGTTTTTGTTGTTCTTTTTTGGCAAGGGCTTCTACGAAGAAATAATTTCTAATTAGTGTTGTGTGGGGCGGTATATATATTAATAGTGTACTTATTGAACGATTTGGCATTTCTAATGTTTTTAAGGAGATTTTTAAAAGCAACATTCTTGCTCTGAGGTATGGATTTTATTTTAATGTCTATTTAAAGTTTAAGGTACTATAAATAAAATTATCTTTATCGTTTAACCCATGCATTTGGGAGTGTAACTAGACTGTCACTCTCTTTATGCTGTCAGCCTTGAAATTTTATGAAAATACGGTTTTAGTTACACAAATATCTCAAGACGGATGATAAGTTGTGAGAATGGCATATTACCAAGTAGATCCTCACAATAAATATATCTACCCGATACTTATTATTTTAACTTATTTCTGAAAACCTTATAAAATAAGTGACAGCAAATTTTCATTTTAAATTATCTTTTTATGTTATTTAACTAATAAAACTATATATTTTAAAAACATTTTTATTTGCTAGTTTATTTTGGTACTCTTGTTTTTTGTTGAAACATGTGACTAGTTTAATAGGTCCAATTGGATCCACGAGGTGCTATGATGGTTTCAGGGGATGAATGGAAAAGGGAGTTTAGAAGGAAAATAGCCTGTAATATAGTTTAGAGAGGTCAGGAGAAACATTCCAAAGTCAGGCCGATATTCAAATGTTGACCACCTGGTCACCTCAAATCCAGCCTATTGTGAGACTTACACCTTGAGCTGCGTAAAAATTACTTCGGTATGCATGGACACATCCTAATAAGGTTGATATATTTTACTTACTTGAGCTGTTTTAGGAAAATATCAGCAATCGGGTAGAATTCATCAGGCTCTGCGGACAGCTCGCATACCAGTTTCTCACGACACTCCTCAGTTTCAACCTGGTGGCAGAAATCCACACTATATGGCACCCCATTTTATTCCAGACTAAAAATAAGTAATCATGCTAAATTTATGATAGACACAACATATTACCCCAGATCATTAATTCATAACTGTGAATGGGGAAACCCTCATTTCACTATTGGTATATTTTTCGACTCTACTGGGAGTCTATCTTGGTACCCCTGCCTCAATAGGCAGACACGCTACCGACTAAGGTAAGGTGTTGGACTTTTCCACTGAGTACAGACGTATAAGACACATACTTTCTCTAGTATTGCTTTCCTAAATTAGCTATATTTTAACTCTAGTGCTAATTTTGTTCATTATAAAATTTTAGTTGAATAAAGCCATTACAGTAACAATAATATTTCACAGAAAAAAAAATTAAAACATAAAAAACACTAATGTGATACTAATCATATCACAAGAGGACAAAATAGTGGAAAATGCCAGAAACAACCAACAGACCATCAATACAGTTGTATATAATATGTTACACTCAAAAGTGAAATTGACAATTGTTTCATTAATTGAGCCAATTTATGCCAATTCCATGAACTGGCTTTTTCACCGGTCTAGCTATCTGACTGGGCAATCACTCAACCGGTTCATGAATTGGCTAGCACTTGTTTTGGTCAGTTCATGGACTGGCTGTTTCAGCAAATGGTCAGCTCAAACCACTACCCAATTCATGAACTCGACGAGTTTTTGCCCGATCCATGAAATGGAAAAGCAAAGAACCAGTTTGGTTTTTAAGTATTTTAACTTTTAATCGTTTTAGTATATAAGATCACGTTAAATTGTGTGGGGTTATTTAACATATCCTAAAACGAGTTTCACTTAAGCTTGTAGTATATAGTAGAATAAGTTTCAGCTCATGAAATGGGAAAGAGTTAATGTAATGTTTGCCCAGTTAGTGAATGATCAATAGAAGGGGTCAGTTCATGAAAATTGTCAGAATTTTGCCCAATACTTAAATTGGGCAGTTCAACTATTGGTGTATACAGTATGTATTAAATCACACAGAACACGAAAGTTTATTATGCTTGAGTTCATTTCTAGCTTTCATGAGGGTTAGTATCGTCACACCGCTACATGTCTGTGAGAATAAAGCTCTGACACTTTAAAACACAGAGTCCTATAATAATGTCAATGTTCTGTCTTGAGCATAGTGACAGTCTCTTTAGGGAAGGCTGGATCGAGTTTCCAATAATATTACCTTTAATCACAGAGCTGTGAACATTTCCATGGAGTGACATTTTCCTATTTTCCTAAATTTATTCTGATTAAAATATATGATCTTTAGTGGGGTATTTCAACTTGGTTTTCAGATAGCATATATTTTGAAATAACAGGCCATTATCTAACTACTACAAGACATCTGAACGTCAGGAATAAGTTTAAACACTGCAGAGGGCAGCCCTCTTAATGATTGAAAATTGATTGGTCTTCAAGTTATGAAAACTTGAAAAGTAAATCAAGTAGAGTCTTGATTTTTCAAGACTTGGACATTTTGAGGTTCCGTTTAATCCGAGTCGGTCAGCAGTAAGAATAAAAGGTCTGTAACATGCTTTAATTCGTGTGTATCACCAACTGATTCACAGGATCAGTCCTGATAACTGCATACAATTCAATTAAGTGAAAAATAGCAACCTGTACACGGGAATCGATCCACGTCCAGCTCGTCATGTTTCATTTAGCCTAATTCATTTTGAAGTACAGTGGTGTGCTGTGACATGTGAGGCGGGGCTGGTAGATGATGGGTTTTAGAGAATTGATCCCTCTTCCCGCTACTTTTAGTGCCTGAACCTAAAACATTAAATTACAACTTTAGTTAGGTTAACTTGTCACAAGCGCTGCCGAATTTGTTCGTTATTTATCTACCAGGTCCGTTTCTATTGTACAGTCATCGTATCGAGTATATTTGCAAGTTTTTCGAAAATTATGTTTGTCTGTTTTGTTTATTGTGTATTTTAAAACACAACTATCATTCTCTGCTAAGCTCCCCGATATTATTCCACGTATTCTGAGTGCTCAATAATCCAAGGTAGACTCTGTGCAACCCACCTTGAACCATGGACACTTTACTGCAGTGTTCCTCAAACCTCTCCCCACAGCACTCGATGCACTCACGGGCAACTTGATAAGCACTAGATGCACATGCGGGCAGCTTGATAAGCACTCGATGCACTTGCGGGTAACTTGATAAGCGCTTGATGCACTCACGGGCAACTTGATAAGCACTAGATGCACATGCGGGCAACTTGATAAGCACTCGATGCACTTGCGGGTAACTTGATAAGCGCTCGATGCACACGTGAAACACTTGATAAGCGCTCGATGCACACGTGGAACACTTGATAAGCGCCAGATGCACATGCAGACCATCCCCCTTAATATACTACCCACCTGTCCCCTTTTTGGTGTATTATTTTTATTTGCCCCTCGTCTTACTACCCACTCAGGCTATACACATACATACTAGCTACCTTATTTGCTAAGGATGAGGAAGGTTGAGTTTGGAGGACGTTTACCCATATATTCATCAAGGGGGAGTGGAAAAAAATTAAGGAAAACCACCCTCAATACACCTAACCAGGATTTGAGCCCCAATCTCCCCGCAGTCAGCAGTTTAGTCCATTGGGAGAGAAAAGGTAGTTAATGTGCGGGTTCAGTAAAAGAGAGTGTTTTTGTTTGACTTTGTTTCTTATGCACCTTTCACATATAAAGTTGTACACACACGATACAACTTCTTGTACGAAAAGTTGTGCAAGAAATTCCACAATATCTTGGTTTGATCGATTGCATACAAGTTTTACCTGAAGACTGCTCCCACGGCATACACGATTGCCAAAAATATTGCGAGCTATGCAATGGTGCCTTTGCTTTTGGTGGAGCTATAGAAGATAGCAAACAAATCAATAATATATATGTTGAGTTTATTATTCATATTTATTATGATATCAATGGAAATTGAAATTATAACCTTTTTATTAATAATTTGATGCCCAATAAATCTATGATCATATTCAATTAGTTGATGTCTGGCAGACAGGGCTATCTCTTGTTTACAATCCAAAAGCTATATAATAAAAATGTCCTATACAAGATGTGTTCTATTACCTGAAAATGTATATAATAAGTTGTACAAAGCTGATCTTGTACAATCCTTGGTGTTCACACGATGCAATCTTTAGGCTACAATTTCTTATACAAATATTTGTACAATAAATTGTATCGTGTGTACCGGGATTAATACCACTTGTGGTACACAGTATTGTTGACTTAGAGGAGTTACCATGTCCATATTGTACTCCTCAGCTCTTTCACAAAAGATTTAGTTTTATGTATGGTCGTGTCTGCGTACCATCTGTCATACTGTGGACCACAGTTTGAGAAACATTGCTAGACACTCCATACGAAAACTAACATATTCATGTAATTATGAATACTTGTAGTTTAGTGCATGGCACTCCAGTCCACTGAAAATTAATTAAATTAGACTACTTGTAGGATAGAGCATCCTGATCCAGTCCACTGAAGATGTAATTAAATTAGACTACTTGCAGGATAGTGTATGGCACTCAAACCCACTGAAGATATAATTAGATTAGACTACTTGTAGGATAGTGTATGGCACTCAAACCCACTGAAGATATAATTAAATTAGACTACTTGTAGGATAGTGTATGGCACTCTAACCCACTGAAGATATAATTAAATTAGACTACTTGTAGGATAGTGTATGACACTCCAGCCCACTGAAGATACAATTAAATTAGACTACTTGTAGGATAGTGTATGGCACTCAAACCCACTGAAGATAAAATTAAATTAGACTACTTGTAGGATAGTGTATGACACTCCAGCCCACTGAAGATATAATTAAATTAGACTAGTTGTAGGATAGTGTATGACACTCCAGCCCACTGAAGATATAATTAAATTAGACTACTTGTAGGATAGTGTATGACACTCCAAGCCCACTGAATATGTAGTTATTTGCTCCAGTCAAAGGAGATCTGATGGAGAATAAGTGTATGTTGGATGGAAACAATAACTTGGCCAATTATGTCTGATCGTAATGGGCTTACTCTCTGATTTAGATTATAAATGTATCCTTTCAGACTTATAAGCATTCTGAATAGTACGTTTATCAGTACTTTATGATGAGCCGAACATTTTAGTACACAAAATATCATGTTCAAATTAAAACTAGACGCTTGTAATGTGCTTTGTGGCGATTATAAGAATATAGAGTTTAAGTATCTATAGAGGAATCCTGCTAATAGGACATGATGGACAAGACATATTATAATGATCATTAAACCCTTGAGAAACTTTCGCATATTCAACCTTCCCTTCCCCTCATCACCCGAAAAAAAAAGATTTAGTCTTTTGTTGGGTTGTTGAAATTAAATACTCAGCGAAGTGTATACACAAAAAAGCAAAGAGAGTTTATTTTCGAGTAATTGATACAAAAATATTGCTATATTTTCCTTTTAACTTTAATTTTAAACAAACAATGTGTTCTAATGTCAACTGAGTATACTAGGAATTTTTTATAATTATAATTATAATTATAATAATAATAATTATTATTATTATTATAATTATATTTCAAGAGTTACATAAATTGAATTTTAGGCGGGACTGTGTGATACGCTCTAAGTTGTAAATTTAATTATTTAGGGAAATACCCCTAAACATTTACTAAACAAAATTTCTCTCTCTTTTTTCAAATATCCAAAACTATCTTGAATAGTTTTAGTTTCCCTGCCAAAACGCCTTAACTCAAATTATCATAAATATAAGTTAAGTTATTTCTCAGAAAAATCAATTATGTAAATTTTGCAAAATTTTGAATTAATCTCTATTGTAATTTTCCAAATACTCAGTTCCGTTAGAGATATATCCCTGTGAGACTTGATTCAGGGGGGGTGAGCTAGCGGTCTAGGGGTAAGGTGTCAGACTTATGTGCTGGGGGTCCGGAGTTCAATCCTCGGTCCCGGCATGGATCTGATTGCTAAACCCTTCCTTCCCCTCTAACACAACTTGTGAATGTGTGGAATGCTAGGCCTCCACCGTGGTTTGGATCCCGCGCTAAGCTGTAGGTCCTCCATTTCATCTCACAATAACCCTACCATTACAGATTAGTGTGAGTATAGCCCGGACGGGTAGTAAGACGCGGTGATAGTAATAATAACTTGATTCAGGGAATTTAGACTGAACCTTATTTGACTTGTAAATGCAGCGGACAATTGATATGGACAGGAATGTGTGACCTTGTGTCAGCTTCCAGCTCAATAACTCTCTTTAGTTATATCACTATGAGATTAAACATTGATCAAAGAACTAGAGACTAATAATACATTAGCAATATATCCATCATGGTGGTCACATCGTCAAAGTCATTTTCAACCCTTTTCAACTCATGGCACACTGAACAAGGCGTTAGAATTTTCAAGTCCCACCATCAGTTATTTATGAGAGATACTATCACTAAAAGACTAGTATTATAAATGGGTTTAAGAGTTCAATAGTTAAAATTCTAATTATTAGAATTTTTTTTATCTTATACTATTTAAAACTATTTATCTTTTACTCCGCAATTTTTTTTCTCGTTTCTTTTTCATCCTACCCCAATCTCCCACCCTACACCTGCTGACCCTTAGTGGCACACCAATATACCATGGCACACCTTCTGACTCTTTGCGGCACATCAATATACCATGGCACACCTTCTGATTCTTTGCGGCACATCAATGTACCATGGCACACCTTCTGACTCTTTGTGGCACATCAATGTACCATGGCACACCTTCTGACTCTTTGCGGCACATCAATGTACCATGGCACACCTTCTGACTCTTTGCGGCACATCAATGTACCATGGGACACCTTCTGACTCTTTGCGGCACATCAATGTACCATGGGACACCTTCTGACTCTTTGCGGCACATCAATGTACCATGGCACACCTTCTGACTCTTTGCGGCACATCAATGTACCATGGCACACCTTCTGACTCTTTGCTACCCTAATAATACCTACCCACAGTTTTGAATAAATAGTTTGTATCCTTGATGATAAATGTAGGTATTGTAATAGAACACTTTCAAAACTGGCCAGTAAGACATGTTCCCTCCTCCCCGGACTTTCAGTTGGTACCCCAATCCATTCAGCCACTAGCTCAGTGATGTGCATTTCCTGTAAGAGAATCTGTATAGCTCTCAACTCCCAAGAGCTGCTGCAGTGACATTGAAACGTCACGAATGAAGGAATACCAGATTACAGCCATCAAGGTTGCAATAAAACGACCATTCCAGTGAGTTATGCCTATTGTGTACAACATGTGATGGCCAATTAACACCCAGTATTTATGACGTCTCATTTGTTTACATAATGTCGGTTCAAGTGAAAGAAAAGTCCCACACTAATAAATCATAAAACAGACTGTTTCATTGGTTTGCTCCAAACAAGGGGGTCACATGTCTGGTAGCAGGTTCTCTCTTCTTGTGCAGTTAAAGTTCAAATAAATTAATTATAACTTTACTTTGCTGTCACATTGAACAAATAAACATACAAAACACACTTTAGATGTTCGAGTGATGAACCCATGTCTATTAATCTATAGCTCGATTCAATACAACCCTATTTTAGAGATTTATTCAAATTTATTTTTTCACAATAAGGGAGTCGGGGGGAGGGGAAATAAAATAAAGATCTTTAGTTAGACTAAATTTCCTGGTATATATATATATATACCCGGATAAGTGTGTGTGACTTTTATGTATATATATGTGTGTGTGTGACATGTATATATGTGTGTGTGTTACATGTATATATGTGTGTGTGTGACATGTATATATATGTGTGTGTGACATGTATATATGTGTGTGTGTGACTTAGAGCCTTATAGCCAAATGATTAAATTCTAACAAACTTGATACACACAAAAGCCACTCTAAGTACCATTTATTTACTGTTAAAGGTAAGAAATTGTACAACGATGGCGTAGGCCATTAATACGGCCATCAAGATAAGACTAACACCTATCAGAGTAAACGGAGTGTACATCATCTATATTTATATGTTGATATTGACCATGTTTGTGACGTCAAAAAGTTCAAACATTAAAAAAAAAAACTATTCACTTCATATTTGAGACTCAAAAGGGAATACAAATAATAGTAAATATGAATGTATGGATATTAAAGTGTTCAACCATTAGACCATATAACATTAAACTAAACGCATCCATTGGAACAAGATTTTATTTATTTAATTCCTAAAGGGGTTTATTTTTGTTTAAAAAGTGTAAAAAATAATATGGGCCTTAATTAACTTCCCGCTACACCCCATTTTATATCCTTTAAAGCTACTCTCTCTACGTTATAACCTTAGAATGAACCATGTTTAGAGGAGAAAATAATTGAAAGGTTAAACCACTTGACTGAAGGCTCTCATTGGGGTCCGTCTAGGCCACGCATGAATCATGACGTCATTATTAAACCTGCAGGTATAAGAAGAGGTTTAACTCGACAGTGAAATGTTCACTATAAACACGCGTGGTCGCTTTTGTATCGCAGACAATTCGCTAAACACAAGTGAAAACCTCGTGCCGTGGGAACTTTCCCTCCATTCGCTACCCGACAACCTTTGCGCCACCTTACCAACTGGCAAGCATACAATCTTGTCAATCCTGTCTGCTCTGGGTTGGTACATTTAATTAATTAAACTATCACAAGATCTGAATGTTACAAAGTGATATAATCATAATTACCTAAAAGTAGATTCAAGTTTTGAAATATATATTTTGGCTTTGGCCGGCAGAAATTACGTAATAGTAGCCTTTTTGATATTCTTCTTTAAATCATTTCTAGTCAATGAAATAAATACAATTGTGTAGATTCAAATTTTAATAATTTTTTATAAATATTCAACACAGATATTGATTAAACTAGATGCTGTTTCTCAATTCAAAATAAAATCATAACTTAATAAACGAAGATAAGATACTAAAATTTAATGTTCATTTTAAATTTATTTATTAAATTCTCCACGTCAGACTTAAAAATTCCAAGTAAACTTAGTTCAAATTATTAATGAATGTGTGAAACGCACCAGTTTTACCTAGTTGAGTTCTTCGTTAACGGCGAGTTTGGGGTTTGACTCCCAAATGGGTTTGGTGAAATGTTTTTTCCTAAATGGTTTCTCAATTCGCCTCCATGTAAATGCGAATACACATCCTATGAAATTATACCATTATCATAATAATGTATTACGTGTATAACATGATTGGATACTAAGACGTGGTGAGCATAATATAGTGGAGATCACGAGTTACTTGAAACAGAATAAATACGAATGTGACATCTGTGACTGGTGGGCCTTGCTAGTATGGTTGGTGTTCAATATCCAATACCAAGAATAGCTGTTCACATTTAGTAAGATATGGATAAACCAACTTCATTGGGCGTGCAGTATAAGTGTAAAACTAATCTAGTTTTGAGAGTGGGAGGCTGGGGTTCAAGTCTTGGTTGGTGTGTTTTATAAAAACCTTCTATACTCTTCCTAAACGCAAAGGTAGGTACATTCCCCCTAAATCTCACCTTCTTCATCTCCCCCACATTAGCATAAATAATATATATGCTTAGCCCAAAAGAGTATTAAGACGTTGCGAAAACAATTATTACGAAAAAACTAGTGGCAAAGTGAGTTGTCCGTCTATCAGATTAATGAGATTCGTTGCAACCTCCAGAAATCCTGTGTCATTTAAGAATAGGTTTGTTTTTTCAAAAAAAATAAATAAATGGTACGGCGCACCGCACAGACTTTCTCTCTCTTTCTATAAACTCGTAAGATTTCTGAACGGAATAATGTACATTGTATCATCACCACTCCACATAAGAACACGCATAAAATAATATACAATGATATA
>CABFWB010003354.1:48001-81106 GCA_902151455.1 Timema bartmani
TTTTTAAACCTGGATTAAGACTGTTTAAAAGTTTAGTAGCTAAAGTTTTAATAGTTGTATTATTTTTAAAAATAATGTTCATGTATTTTTAAATATGCATCTTTACTCCTTACATTTTTTCTCGCTTCTCTTTAATATTTCCTCAAACTCCCGTGGGACACCTGCTGATCCTTCGCGGCACACCGATGTGCCAGGGCACACTTATTGAAAGACGTTGCCCTAAGCATCCATCTACCTGATAAAACCCGCGTCAGTGGTCGCATCATTTAGAGCATCTGTCTCACACTTAAACTAACCTAAATACCAGATTCACAATCTCGAGGCGTGTTGCGGGCCAAAGCCATCAGGAACATGTCAGCTTCAACACATTCTGTGCTTCTTCTACTATCCATCATGACTAGGCATATTTTAATCAAGCCACTAGGTAAGAGATAAGGAAGATATAATTTAGAGAAGATGTAGCCCCATTTGAGTTAAGGGAATATGGGAAATCATAAAGGAAAAACGAGCCTATGTCATCAAGCTAGAATTCAAACCCTGATCTCAAATACCAGCAAATTAGGCAATAAGAATCTGTTGCTTGAAGCACGTGATAACCTATTTATATTAATAACACTTTGACTATATGTATTTAAAATCATTAATTTATATTTTAAAATATTTTCAAACTTATATTTTCCCAGATATTTATGTATTTTAGTGAAATACTTGAAGCAATATCATGTATTTAGAGTGATAAGAAATAGCTCCATTTGAAATGTTTCTCCGTGTTTTTGTTATTAGATTTATGTACACACTAAAATCAAAATATTTTTGTTGTTGTGAGCATTTGACTACAGGCCAGATAGTGATATAAAAGTATTGTAGACAGACGAGCTGGTCAGATATATCTCGCGGGCTGAATGGGGCTCGTGGACCGTGAGTTTGTGAAACCCATTCTCATGTTAGATTGAATTACCAATGATGGGGAGATCGGGGATCAAATCCCAGTTGGATGTACTTAGGTACTTAGGATGTTTTTTCTAAATGGTCTTCCACCTTACAACCACCCAAATGTGAATGCATTTTTTTGTCTAAATGTTACCTTTCACATCTATGTTATACTAGCGTGTTTAATCTATGTGTATATCCTGAAAGTGTATTTGTACGTAATAAAATAAAATACCGGATAGGGGCGTAAACATTGCTCGACATCTCCATGGCCATCAGGGAGGGTGTTCCGACAAGAACTGGTGACAAGATGGAACAAGGCTCTATCCAGGTGAGATCACTGCTATTTGGTGCTCTTAGTTGGATAATAGCTCCACTTATGGGAGGGAGTATGACTAATGACTGGCTTGATTTTTATTACTTTCCTTAAATAGTAACAACAGTCAACAGGTTGTATTCATTATTGTGGCAAGGTCGTTGTGAAGGAAGGAGTGTGGGGTTCATCAGACCAGTCTCAGGATGCTGGGAAACAGATGATCTGGAAGGAATGTGTGTTTTACACATCATTCCTTTCCAAGGTAAATACTCTCTATGACAAAAGGTCTCTAATGAGAGCTGTTGGCTTTTCTCACGTAAATATTGCAGAGCCTTATCATCTGTATGTTACAAGCGCTTCATACACGAATGAACCAGTTATTTAAAAAAACTAAAACCCACTAATAATAATTATTTAGATGTTGACGTTATAATAAACGATCAATTTTTATAATCTTGATAATTATAAACACGTACTTATCCATGTCCGTAAAACTATATTATATTTTCTGTCAATACGAATATTATTTTGGTACGCTTACAAAATACGTATTTAAAATACATTCACGGTCATTTCAGTTTGACAGCAAGTTTAAAACTCTATCAATAACTTTATCAAATAATTACGTGTTTTTTCCTATGCATACTCGTACTCATAGGATCGGGATTTATTTAGATGAAACGTGTCTATATTTGCGTGGATAGGGAGTTGGAAACCATTTTGTAAAAATATTACGAATTTACCCAATTGGTAGTATAACTCAAACTTCCACATCGCCAGCAAACCAAACTATGTGAAACTGGAATTTAGCCTATGTGTCCATCAATGCGGGTCATATAAAATAATAGACATATGCATAAATATATAATATTAACATTTACTTACATTATAAATATAACTCTTAAGTTCTTCCCAAGGCTTGAAAGTTTTCTTAACATTTCAACATTGCTTTTATCACCGGAGGAGCCATTAGAGACACCCAATTGATTTTCATATATATGACTATATGTAAATACTCAAATAAACGAATAATCCATAGCATAATATCATATTTTTAACGTTTATTAAAAATTTAAGACTTAAATAATTGTAGATAATGAAAGGCTATCATCCATATTTGAAATCTAGGTTTTATTAACTTATTACTTTCTCTCAACACCTAAGAGAGAAAGTATCGTGAACATAAAAAAAATCGAATTCATGATTTTGATAAATGTTGACGTTTCATGACCCCCTTGAAACAAAAAGTTGTTTTCGTATTTGTCGTCTGTTTTTCTGTCTATACCTGGGGCTAGAGCCGAAACTATCTTACCAATTGGGCTAAAACTTGGTATCTGGGGTTTTTATAAGATACCATTTTTGGAATTATACCTCTAATCCTAAATTTAAGGGTAGTTTACTAAAGGACACAAAGAGAAAAAACAGATTTTCTTTAAATTCTCTCCAACCAATTTGTTTAAATTATTTATATCCACACACACTGTTTATCAATATAAACAAGATGACTTTCTCATAAAAATTAATTTGAGGGTACTTTACAGAGGGAAAATCTTTTATTTGAATTTAATTTTCCTAAAACCTGAGCTATAATCAAATATAAGTACATACATTTTAATTCAGATCTTTGAGAATAAATTTGGTATTTATGTTATTTGGTGGACAGAGATGTTTCTATTTTCTCAATTTTTCTATAACAGTGTTCCTGGTATTCTAGTTTCACAAATCTTACAAGTTTTTAGTAAATGTATATTTTTAGATAAAAGCGGGAGAAAGTGCACCGTAGTTTTTTTTTTAATGCTGTAATTTTGTTTTCAGATCTCCTTTGAAAATTAAATTTAATTCAATTTTAATATTGTTAACTTTGAAACTGAAATATTAGAATGTGTCAGCACACTAGTGACACTAATGTGCTGACATGCAGCCGGATATCCGCCAAACTAGTAAGATGTAATTGAATGTTGACATAGCGTTATGTCGCACCAAGTTGTATACACTGAATATCACCTCTGAAGGATCTGTAGGTCTCATCTAGAAAGTAATTAGCTTCAATCTCAGTCATATCGGAAGGTGGTGGGCTGGAGTAAGAACTAGCCACTGACAACATCTAAGAGCCAACGTTCCGAAACTTGTCTTATATCTGAGAGATGACCACAGGAAAACAAGAGAATGACAATGATAGTTCCCACTAGCTACCGTCAGAGATGATATACAGTGTAGTCAGGTCATCTCAGTGTCGCACTCAGGAGGAGCAGTGTAGAGGAGGAGGCAGGATCCAGGAATCAAACCAGACCTCCAGCTTATTAGAGACTCATTAATAAAACTATCACCAACATTATACTGGCAAAGATATTTAGTTTTTAATGTCTCCTGAAAAACTACTAGAAAGGCTTATACAACTTTTTCATGGGGAGCTCTTCTGTTTATATTGTTGTTCAAATTAAAGTTGCGCCTTAACTTCACAATAATTGTAAAAAAACCACGCAAATGATTGCTTTTCGTTACATGATTTGCTAATTCTGAATCACCTTCTTCTCCCCAAAATTAATTTCTGCACATATTACTGGGTCACCTCAGCTGACTCTTTGAAACCAGCCCTGTAAACACTATACCAAGAGCTCACCCTGAAACCCGTCCGGTGTACGCATCCGGCTGACACCTTGAGCTGTGACCAAAGAAGCCATGTCAAGCGAGTATCAAAGTTCAAGGTCACTCCTACTGGCGAGCTGTCTACTGGTTAGAGTTGAAACATTGGCGAAACTTGAAATTAATCATATTCTATGTATTAAAAAGAAAAAGTTAACTAAGCTACTTAATTTTCCGTGTATTTTTTTAAAGGAGTGCGTGCAATGCCTGGTCCAGATGTATATATTACCCGGGATACACTGGTACACTCGGGTTTATCATGTGAGGACCTAATCCGGGCACTGGCTGTCCGGACGAGTGCCCAGTACCCGTTTTTACGTGTAGAGACGTGTACTATAGTACGATGAACCATGGCCATACATTTAGAGGTTCATTAGGACTCTCACCTCCCTTCACTGACAAGTCAGACAAGACGAGACTGACGCATTTATTCACTGGCACACTGACGAGGTTAAGAACATTTGTAAATGATGCAATAACCCTCTTTTCTGTACTCTTTCAAAACAATATAAAGACAAGTCATGATATTTTATTTCCAGGCAGACATCTTTGGAGCATTTCCTAGCTAAGTGGCCTCAGTATAATGTTCATCACTTCTTACTACCTGACCGATATATCCACATTTTTACACTAGTTGGGCAGGGAGGAGTATGGTAGATTTTAAAAATGATGTACTCACATTTGTGTGCGAGGAAATTGTGAAAAAACCTCTCAGTAAAACCAGGTAGGATTTTATTACTAGTGAAGAGAAGTTAAGGGGAGTACCTAACTTCTCTTCACTAGTAAACGAGACCATACGATGTTGATGCGTTAGCCCATGTGACCACCAATTCAGTTTACAGGGCTTGTGCGTGGTAAATAGCGATGCTCTTACTGTTCGGTGGTCCAACTCTCTAGGCGTGGAAATATTTTCTAGTTTCTATCAAACAGGAAGATAACAATACAGACAATTTCATTTTTACCTCTTAGTAATGAAACGTTAGATTCAAAGAGCTAAATTTTAGCTTCCTATATTACTTTCAATATTTTAATCATTAGTGGTCGAACTGTAAATATACATTAATATTATTGAGGCATTTTCAAAGTCGAAATATGAACCTAAACAGGTTATAATAAATATTATTACAATTATTTACTGAGCCATATAAAAATATTTTGTAATAAATCCACAAGTAATTAAACGTTTTTATTATTATTTAAGTGTGAAGTTTAACAATCACGTCTGGTTGGCACGTATAATATATATATATATATATATATTTATATTTATATATATATATATATATATATATGTGTGTGTGTTCCAAATTTGTATATATATATAAATTTAGAACATATATTTTTATAAACTGTTAGCTTAATTTAAAGTAAATTTTGAACCTAAAGTATATATATATATATATATATATATTCTTGCCCCCACACATATAATTAAATAGTATTGAGACAAAAATCTTCCAGAGAGAAATCCATATCTAACGTTAAAGTATCATATAGTTGCCCACATTTAAAAAAGCCCAATCCGAGTCCTAGAAAACTATTGAATACACTCAAAACTCTCTAGGCGTGGAAATATTTTCTAGTTTCTATCAAACAGGAAGATAACAATACAGACAATTTCATTTTTACCTCTTAATAATGTAACGTTAGATTCAAAGAGCTAAATTCTAGCTTCCTATATTACTTTCAATATTTTAATCATTAGTGGTCAAACTGTAAATATATATTAATATTATTGAGGCATTTTTAAAGTCGAAATATGAACCTAAACAGGTTATAATAAATATTATTACAATTATTTACTGAGCCATATAAAGATATTTTGTAATAAATCCACAAGTAATAAAACGTTTAAATTATTATTTAAGTGTGAAGTTTAACAATCACGTCTGGTTGACACTTATAATATATGTATATAGATATATATGTGTGTTCCAAATTTGTATATATATAAATTTAGAACATATATTTTTATAAACTGCTTCCTTAATTTAAATTAAACTTTGAACCTAAAGTATATATATACTCTTGCCACCACACATATAATTAAAGAGTATTGAGAACAAAAAGCTTCCAGAGAGAAATCCAGGTCTAACGTTAAAGTATCATATAGTTGCCCACATTTAAAAAAGCCCAATCCGAGTCCTAGAAAACTATTGAATACACTCAAAATGTAAATAGTAACACTAGTCTTAGAAAACGATCTAACACATTTAACAGTAAAACCTGGTACAATCCATGGAAAATTATTTAGTAACTTTAACAGCAAAGTCAGTGCTAGTTCTAGACAAAAACAAATGTGGACAAATTAATTAATTAATTAATTCAAATTTATATTTAATATGTAAATACAAAATATACACACCAGACATAAAATACATACATATTCGTATATTTAGGGTTTAAATATTGATAGAAATATGTGTATACTGTATGTACACTGTTAATAGATCCTGCATTCATGATAGGACTGCATACATTTAAAAGAGCTAATTTATACTCCTGTCATGTATGGCACTAACGTAAAATAATAAAAGGCAAATTGAAATGATAGAATCATTCAGAATAGGGAAATTCTTGAAAAAAACGACGAATTGATTCTTATTTTCCGTACAAATAAAGCCAAAAGGTAGTTTTATGAATATAATTTAAATTCTGGTTTGATTAAAAATTGATTCTACGAATTCCAATTTCAGCAAATTTTCGTACAACATCCGTTGTATCCTGGACCAGCCGTTCACTTAAATCCCTTTCTAGTGACAGTACATATAGCAAGGCTACACATTCTTTTACTCGTCAATGTCGAGCTCATGTTTAAGAGTTAACCCTTTCATGGCTGAAAAACTTATTTCACACTCTGTTGATTGATTGTTGAAGTGACAAAAAAATATTTTTATTTAGCAAACAAGTGCTTTGGTTTTCCGTGTAAAACATGTCACTGCCCTAGGGACAATAACTTATTGCATAACTTACAAAGTCATTCTTTGTTCCAAATCACCAACTTAATTGCCAATGTTTGCAAATAGAATATCTTTACATTTTTCCACTACGGATGTGTTATTTGCCCTTATTTTCCTGGCAAGGCTCATATTATTGTGAAATGAAGCTGTTTGTATAGATTATCATCTATCTGGTAAATATATTTCTAGATTCTTATTTTCCGTACAAATAAAGCCAAAAGGTAGTTTTCTGAATATAATTTAAATTCTGGTTTGATTAAAAATGGATTCTACGAGTTCCAATTTCAGCAAATTTTCGTACAACACCCAATGTATCCTGGAACAGTCATTCACTTAAATCCCTTTCTATTGACAGTACATATAGCAAGGCTACACATTCTTATACTCGTCAATGTCAATCTCATGTTTAAGTGTTAACCCTTTCATGACTGAAAAACTTATTTCACAATCTGTTGATAGTTTTCAAATTGATAGAAAAATACTTTTTTTTTAGCAAACAAGTGTTTTGGTTTTCCGTGTAAAACATGTCATTGTTCTAGGGACAATCACTTATTGCATAACTTACAAAGTCATTCTTTGTTCCAAATCACCAACATAATTGTCAATGTTCGCAAATAGAAAATACTTACATTTTTCCACTACGGATGTGTTATTTGACCTTGTTTCTCCTGGCAAGGCTCATATTATTGTGATATGAAGCTGTTTGTATAGATTATCATTTATCTGGTAAATATATTACTCCTTCATATGACGTCATCCATGTAAAATAAAAGTATTCAATACGTCGTTTTTCTTTCAGTGTAGTTATTACTGCGTATATTGTTCTTTAATCTACCCCAAAAATCCGAAACGATTTGCTGAAGTAGCATGGATGCTGGTTTAAAATATCTCTGAAAATATTTTCAAAACAAACACAATATTTAAATTATAAAACTGGCTCGGTTACTCCTGGCCTCTAATACTTTTATATTGTTAGAAGATATAGACAAATTTATTAGTGCCACTTTAGTTGAAACAAAATGTTCTTCAAAATGAATAACTGCCTTGTATTTGCATACTCAACCTGTATTGCTTTGAATAGATATTTCCATAGCTTGTTATCCGGGATAAACAACGTTTTGGAGTATCAAAAAACTTCTTAATGACACAAAACAGACACAGATTGAAGGGCATAAATAGCCTCTAATAAAACAAATGTGTCATTAACAACGTCTACTCTTGATGATACATCCTCCAAAACTAAATACAAACGATGTGTATAACAATGCACATAAACACGCGAATTACTAACCATTTGTCGAAATAAGTATCGGACTCAACTAACCCAGCTCGACATCACTGAAGCACAGAATATCACTGTCAGTTGAAATGTACTGGAATAACATGGCGCACATATAAAAAATAAAAACCTCGTAATTAACTCTAAATCAGGTTGTGTGTGAGGGGGGGGCTCAGAACCCCAGCACCCACCAGACCCGGCCTAGAACCACCACTGAGTAAAGCCTGGTAGTAGCCTTAGAAATTTATCTAACACATCTAGCAGTAGAAACTGTTACTACCCATGAAAAAAATTAATAAACAAATATTAGCCCTGACGCAAGTCAAACATAATATATTCACAAAAATAACTATTTTAAAAATCTTAATCATTCAAAAAAGGTTATTTTTGTTGAAGGATTAAACTAGCATTACAATTGACGTTATATAGCCTTGAATGATGATTAATATAGACCTAGATAAAATGTAAAAATTATGTTTAAAGATATAAATAAATATCAAATTATTTTAATTGAAAATGGTAGAAATAGATTTTTATGTATTTGTTTTATTTATCTGAGTTATTTAACGTGCACTTTCTGAACCGACTGATTATATCAGCATTCGAGAATTTCTATAAGCGTGAGTGAAAGGACCCACCAATTTTGACCGGGAAAGGTATTTATTTTCCCATACCTTGCAAGGTATTTTACATGCCACATTCAACATTGTACCGATGGCTTTACTTCCCCTCCGAAGGAAGTTGTGCTACGGATTTTTATCACTCCCAAGGCGAGCACTTTACCCCAAGACCACCGATAATGAATGTAGATATAGTTTTGCAATTATTCCACGTTATGTAAGATAGTATATGTTTATCAGAAGTTTTAAGGATCAGAAAATAAGTCAAAGGTTGGCCTTCAAATGCAATTATAAAAAGAAAGGTCAGTGGCTGGCTAAGAGAGATTATCAATAAATTGAGCCACAGGATATTATAAACTAACTCTTTGTGTACAAAGTGTAGGTTTCCGAAAGACCTCCCGACGACATTATGTGTTGTACAACACCACCAGATTTTTGTCAAACAATGGAACTTGACCAACTGGTCGGTTTGGTATCGATTATTATGAAACAGTGCTTATTTTTCATACAAGCTATGTCTGAGTTTCTGTGCATGGGCCAGCCCATTAGATATTGTTACAAAACAAACATAAGCAATATGTTGAGTTAGTATTTATTATATGAACAAGGAAAATACAGGGTGGAACAAACGACACCAGAAAATTAATCATCTGAGGGATAAGAACCGATTAATGTTCGGCTACTTCTGGGATCAGAACGAACATCCAGTCCTTGCCCACGTATAACGCGTGAATAATGTAGGTAGTTCGGCTCAAAGCAGGGATGTACAAGTATATTTACAAGAGGGCCAATTGATGAAAATTAAATATTGGCCAAAGTTTTGTCCCAATTAATTTTATTATAAATTAAGATAAATTGTATGGAACTCCACACGGACTCTCTCGCTCAATTATTTGAAAATGGCGATATTTACTCAACACTCGTAATATATAATGTGAAACGAAATATTATACAACAAGCAAACACAAGCATAAATTTTGATATACTTACGTAAAACCATTTTTAACACAGGTTTTAAATTTTATAATTTTATTTTTAAAGAATGAATGTCCTTATAAGTATATTTGGAACCATAAAACAGATCTATATTGAGTCCACAAGGTTCAACACCTCGTATTAAAATTCTGACTTTCGATTAAAAGTTTACATTTTATTAGGTGTTGCAGAGCTTCAGGTAATCGCATTGCTATTAAATTCCTCATTTATATATTTTAACCAATAAAAAATGTAAGTACTCACTATTGAGTCTAAAATGATCGCGATAATTCATTTCTGTACAAATATTTCCCCTAAGTGTTTAAAGGAAACATGCACTTATTGAGAGACTTTTATATTTACTTACTCTATGGCATTAGAGAGTTATTGCGTTAAAATTTAAGTAGTATCTCTGTACAAGTGAAGTTCACAAACGTGTATTAATATATTTGCCAAAATATCAAAAACTATTGGTTTTATAAAAATATATTTAAAATAATTAATTTTTTATATTTAATAGGGTTACAGTTTTGCAAATATAAGTTATTTAGTATCTCAAATAGTTGCGGAGATATGGAAATTTTCACTCCTATAAGGTACCTTAAAATTCATTTTCATGGGAAAGTGAAAATAGCCATTTTATTTATAATCTTAATTAACGCCTGCATACGAATTTTAATCAAAATCGTTGGAGCCGATTTTGAAAAAATCAAATATTTCTCTCATCGCCTTTTACTAAACTACTCTTAATTTTAGGTTAAGACTGAAACCATAGAGACGGCACTGCAGAAACCACTTTTTAGGGTTCGAGGGTCATGAAAAGTTGACATCCATCAACATCTGAGTTTAGATCTTTTTGACGGTCGCAACACTTTACCTTTAAGTTTTCGAGAATTTAAAAAAGATGCATACAGAATTTGCGTATAGCTTGAAAACTATTGGTTTTATAAAAATAAGTTTCTGATAATTTTTTTTTACTTGAAATAGAACTAAATATTTGCAATGACAAGTAATTTCATATCTTAAAGAGTTATGGAGATATGATTAAAAATTAAAACCTCCGCTTCAGACCGAAAACCTTAAAGTCATTTTGACAAAAAATTGAGAGTAGCCATTTTGTTTGTAATATCAATGAATGTTTAGAAATGAAATTTAATCAAAATCGTTAGGGCCAATTTTGATCAAGTCGAATTTTTCCCTTTTCTGTCTTCATTAAACTACCCTTAATTTTAGGTTTAGATATCCAGTTCTAAAAATCTCCTGGGGAAAACCTATGAGCACCCTGGTTATTAAGTTTTAGCCCAATCGGTAAAATAGTTTAGGATCTACTCTGAGTTACAGAGAGACAGACAGATAGAAATTCAAAAACCACTTTTTTGGATTAGGGGGGTCACGAAACGTCAAAATTCATCAAAGTCCCGAGTTAGATTTGTTTGACGATAACATTACTTTCTCTACCAGTAAGGCAGCGATAAAATAAAAATTAAAACATACATAACAGATTTACATGAATACATTTAAATACATAGAGAATGTAAAAGAATCATAAATACCTTAGTGGTTTAGTATGTCTTAAAGTTCGCTCAGAAGATATATTTGCTGAGAGGTGAGATGAGTGAAACTGTGAGGGGGTAATTCTCAAGAAAGAACACAGATGATCATCAATAAGTCGGTTTATAAGATCACTTCTCCTAAGTTTCAAGGTTGAAAACATTTGCTCGCATGAAAAAGAGGATATAAACATTGTCATTTATGTTTGGGCAGGACTTACAGAGTTTGGAAATGTTGATTTTGGCATGGTTTAATAAAAAATACAGCTTTGTTGTGTTTAAAAATAGCCTATCGCACAACGTAACACATTTAATTAATTTATTGGTTTTAAAATTAAAAAATAGACTATTTTACTGTTGTAAAGTGAATAATCACGATTTGTATTTTAGCTTAGTCTTTTAAAGTATTTAACGTGGACTTTCTAAACCTATTAATTATATCAGCAAACGACTGATAAACAAACCTAAGCTTAGAACTGACACAACATCCATCCCCATGCCGTTAATTCACCATTTTTGAAGGGGAGAACTACATTTCACCAATGATATAGTTTTCAGCTATGCCAAGAATATAAACTGGGACCCTTATTTCAGTAGGCATACGCGTAACCGGCCGATCTAAGAGGTCAGACGTCACAATAAATGGTTCTAGCGCAATCGTGCTCACGGTCAATCGCCGTTAGACGGACTCCTTAAGTAAACGTTTTGTTTAAAGAAACATTATAGCAGAATGTTCATCACAGACCGAACATCATAGGACTGTGGTTTTAATATCCTCTCAGCGTATAACTCGAACGGGTAGTAGGACGCGGTGATAAAAAAAAATAATAGTAATAATACCTTCAATCCTTACTTCTGCAGGTCAACATTAAAAAACTATCCTCATCCTTACCTCTTAGATTAAGCCAATAGTGTCTAATATGCCAAACGTATGTATTAATTTATTTTATAGATATGGAAACGAATGTATGTTAGTAAAATTAATTACCTAGGCTTTGAACTTGTTAATTAACAATAAATATACATACACTGTATCTAAAAATATAATTAGATATTTTTATGAACTTAATATCAGCTGTAATAAATATTAAAGTAGCCAACATGCTTCAAGACCGGTTATCTATTTTGTGTCATATTTAGAGGCTCTCAACACCACTCAAGTAAGGATGGTTGGTAAGAGCTTGGAATCGCAACGTGATCTCATTTAAAACAAGATAAACCCTCACCGAGATTCGAACCTGCTAAGTCTCCTAAAGGCAGCTGAACAAAGCTATGAAGTATAACATCTTAGTATTCATGACCACAGTCAGGCTCTAAATCCTAAGGATTGACAAAGATTGAGAATGTATGAAAACAAGCTATATATAAATTATAGTAGAGAGGTAGCTTTAGAAGAGAAATAAATATGTTTACAGCTATTAATTGTATTGATAACTATTAGGCCTGTAGCTCTTTACTTTGATTAAATTGATACTTTATTTGTTATTTTACTTTGAACAAAATAATTGTTGGATTCAAATAAATTAGTACATGCATTGGTGGCCTTATGGTTTAAGGCGTCACTCTCATAATATACTAGACTGCCAATGACAGGGAGATTGGGTTTCGATTCCGGTTGAGTGTACTGAGTGTGGTTTTCCCTAAATGTCTTTAAACTCTCCCATCAAGCAAATGTGGGTACACTTCATTTAAATTCTACCTTCCTCAGGCATAAAACATTATCGTAATTAGTAAATAAGCGTATAACCCTAACGGGTAGTAAGACGCAGTGCTAAAGGAAAGTATCTGATTTAAATGCGAGCGATGTGGTGCTAATAAAACTAAAGTTAACTTGTAAATTATATTGAATACTACATGTGAAAAACACCAAATAAACAATTTTATGATAACTAAGTAATTCTGTTTCAGAAAATAGAGAATATTTTTTGGTGGACGTGTTTAATATTTTTGTGTAAAGTGTTTTACCATTTATTCAGACAACCATGATTATACATTAGGACTGATAATATAATTTTGTAGTGGATATACCTAGATTTTCCTATAGGGAGAGCGGAAAATAATTTAGGAAAAACATCCCTCGGTAAACCTGGCCAGTATTTGAACCTCAACTGGAAAACCAAAACAGGTTTACGCCTTAACTTAAGTTCTCATCGATACAAGTTTTCATAATGACTGGACTCCAGGTGATTAATTTCTAAATATTAACACATCCACTATTGATCATTTTATTTAAACATTCCACCTGATATTTACAAACAAATCTTATTTCTTTTATAGGTTAGTTTCCGGTTTGTTTTCATTTTAATCTGATGGTGAAGTTGCTAAACATTTGAAGTAAGCAGTTAACTAACATGTTGTGAGTTGTCACACGTGTGTCACCTTGTCCTAATATTTTACTTAGAATACGTATGTCAATAAGATCACTCTCAGCAATTTACTGCCCTCAGCAGTCTTGGTCAGTAGGTCGATGAAAGGATGTGCTTACTTGTAAGTTGAAAATAACTGAATGTGAAGAGTTAGTACGTTTCTACACCGAGGTGAGGGTAGACTCCGGAATGGCTAAGAATCACGTGTTTCCGATCGAACCACCTTATAAATCAGCAACAATTCACCAAGGTCCTTGGCTGTACACATAACTTTAAGTTTTACTTTGTTTCAGACTGTACTACCACAACATTGTTTATCAAAATAATATACTTCTTGTTTGGAATGTGACCTTGAAACATCATTTTTTTCACGCGCATCGCGTCTTACTAACCATTTGGGATTAACGCAGATTACAATAATGTATTAGGGATGAGTAATTTGGTATTTAAATAAAATGTTCCCCCATTTGTGGGATGAGACCATCAAAAAAAGGCGAATTGACTGTACCCAACCGAGATTCGAGACCCAAGTTTTTCGTCATCAAAAAACTAGATCAAACGAGACTAACCTCATAGTCCATACATCAATACTGGTGACCTTGCAACTAACCTAACCACAACAAAACTAATAAGTTAAATTCTCTCCTTTTAAAATGATTGTTTTTTCACTATCTTTTAATACCCAATCTTAAAAAATGTTACTTGCTATGAAAGACAGGTACATGACTTACATCTGCAATAATTAGCACTTAATACATTTTATAGAAGTGGTTTTCAGCCTGTCTCAGAACATAGGATACCATGAACCATTTAAAGTTGCGCCACCAAATATATATCAAGGTGTAAACGTAATATTGCTGCAATATCATTAACTCTTGCGAACATCTAATGTAACAGATGGGAAACCTTGTGAGATAAAACTTACAATGAAAATCCCCTTATCGTTCGCTACAGTATTAAATAAATAACTTTTAAAAAACTGGCTTAAGTCTCACACTGAAATTATAAAAATTGAAAAATGATGACTACAATGTATTATTACTAACTTGGTTATTTTAGGAACGAAATTAACACTCTTCATTACATTTATTAATAAAAAAGTTTTCCTTTTAATATTTTAAAACTATCGGTTTTACTTTCTCATTACAAGATAAATTTAGTAATCGTGAAAAATTTGACCTTGAGATCATGATGAGTCTTTACATTTTATGTGTGGCTGAGGCTAAAAAAGTGGATTTGGATTTTACATTAATCGCTTTAAAGATTTTATTCATAATTTCTATCGGGAACTATTTTACATGATCATTAATTATGTTATTTTTGTCATAAACTAATTTTAGGTTATTTTACTTACGACAAAGTATAGAAAATTTCTCGAAATTGCCCTTGAATATACATTTAAAAATAATAGTATCTGGGAATAGTTTTTCATAATAAATGATAACAAGTTTTTATTTTTATAAAGTAAAAATTTTTAGGTTAGTTTACAAATAACTTATTTTTGAAAAATTTGAAATTCTTATACATATTTTGACAGTTAAGTTTAGTTGAATAGTTTCTTATAGCCTATAATTATTCTCAATATGAGTAATTTGTGCGACTGTGTAGTACCATTTCTTTCGACTGGTGTTCGTTATCAAATCCCTTTAGATATGGCACCAAAACTGGTTTAATTCTAAAGTTTTCCACTAAAACAAAAATGTTCAGACAAACTTCCTTAGAAACACCTTATTGGTAGCCACATTTGAATGATCCAAAAGTCTGGGCTCTAAACCCAACCGGATACATTGGAAGTAGTATTAATTACACATTATTGTTTCATCTTAGAAGGAAACTGTTAGAGTAGGCTTATCTCCCAAAATTCAAGCACTCTTAACTGATTCATTAACTATATTATATAAATCATTCAAGACTAGAACCTCCCACTCCACACAAATTCGGACCCACTTCCTCCAAATTCTACCTTACTAATCTCGCCCGGATCAATGTAAATAGAATAATAAGTGTTCATACATGCTGCACACACATAAAATGCTCAATTAATTTATTTCCAAAACATTTTCTTGTCTAAATTTATTTAAAACAAGATGTTGCCAACCTAAACTCTGTTTTTATTTATGGAAGCCTTGCTTGGTCTGTAGGCATTTAATCATTCACTAAAAATAACAAAGTGGATATATTTATTTCTGAAAAGAGAACAATAATATTTCCTAAACGTGTGAGAATTTAGTAACAAATTTGATTTTTGAACCTAACCTCTAGGTAATATCCATTATTAAACTCATATATTGGTGGAGTTGGTTGCGCTAGTACATGTAGGCATACTATGCTAGGTAGGAGCTGCGCAATAAATGGCAGACTCGTATAGAGATATCAAGATCGCAGAACACTTTCTCCAAGTTCCATCTCATTAGCGTAGTTAGGATGTCAGTCAATACAGACAACCGGGGGAGGGGAGGACTTATCTGGGTGTTGAGCTCGACACATGAGTGATGACAACTATTATTTTTAATCTGTCTAGAGTCTTACTACCGTTCGGACTATACATATATTGTGTAATAATCGCTGTAGTATGTTGGGGATAAGGAAAGATGGATTTAGAGAAATTTTTCTCAAATTTGCGTTGAGAGAAAGAGTGAAAAAACAATTAGAAAAACACACCCTCACTATACCCGACTGAATTCAAACCCTCACTATGCCCGACTGAATTCAAACACTCATTCATTATACCCGACTAAATTCAAACCCTCATTATACTCGATTGAAGTCAAACCCTCATTATACCCGACTGAATTCAAACCCTCATCATCTTCGATTGAATTCAAACCCTCACTATACCCGACTGAATACAAACCCTCAATATACCCGACTAAATTCAAACCCTCATTATACTCGATTGAATTCAAACCCTCATTATACCCGACTGAATTCAAACCCTCATTATCCTCGATTGAATTCAAACCCTCAATATACCTGACTAAATTCAAACCCTCATTATACTCGATTGAATTCAAACCCTAATTATACCCGACTGAATTCAAACCCTCATTATACTCGAATGAATTCAAACCCTCACTATGCCCGACTGAATTCAAACCCTCATTATCCTCGATTGAATTCAAACCCTCAATATACCCGACTAAATTCAAACCCTCATTATACCTCGATTGAATTCAAACCCTCACTATACCCGACTGAATTAAAACTCCAATTTTCCCGACATCAGCATTCCAGCATATTGAGAAAATTAGGTCGTAAAATATTTGGCCACCAAAGTGGCTGATACGCCCTATTAAACTCGCCTGTTGGCTGAGTTGGTCGTGCCACTGGTCTGGGAGGCAAGAGTTTCAACCCCAACTGGCTACAAGGTTCTACTATGGATTAACTTCCCCCTCTCCAATCTAGTTTTTTATTGTTCATCCCCCCCTTCCCATCAAGTTAACATTGGGTCAGTGAGGTGTCTTCTTTTTATGTTGGTTGATCTTTGGTCTGTGTTAGTTACTTTAATGAATTGTGTCTCTCTTCTCCAGGTTATATCTATGTATTGGAAGGACCTTCCTTTTCTGAGAGCTAGAATGTTACCTGATTTATTGTCACGTAGACTATTCATATATCATGTAATATTGTATGCAAATTTTACTGTTGGATGACTGAATCAATACGCATAGAGTAAGAATAGTAAATTTGATAAAATTTTGGCCGCAAATAAACAAATATAGAGCCCTTCATTATAATATTGAACTATTATTATTATTATTATTACTATCACCGCGTCTTACTAACCGTTCGGGCTGTACGCACTTACGCTAATGTGTAATGTTAGGGTGATTGTGAGATGAAATGGAGGACCTACAGCTTAACGTAGAATCCGAACCACGGTGGAGGTCTGGCATTCCTCACATTCACAAGTTGTGATTAATACACGTCTTGTCAGAGGGGAAGGAAGGGTTCGGCAATCAGATAAATATGTGCCGGGACCGAGGATTGAACCCCGGACCCCCAGCACAGAAGTCTGACACCTTACCCCTAGACTACCAGGTCACCAATATTGAACTATTCATGCTATCTTTTACAATCGCTTCCAAATTAAAATAGATCCTCTTTTAAATTATAATGACAGCTCAGCTTGTTAGAGGCTCTTCATTTATCGAAAGACCCTTATGTTTGATTACCAATTAAGGAATACAATTAGGTGGTCACCTACAAAAATGGACCTGCGGACAAAGGTCTCTTTTTATGGTGATGGAGAGTTTAGGGTTTGAATCCCGGTAGGACGAAATGAAGGTTTTTTTTTCCCTAAATGGTTTCCAATACTTCTTGCACGCAAATTGCTGTATATTTCCTCTAAATTTTAGTTTTTCTCACTCTACCTAAATTGTATAGTTAAATTTGGTCATCCCTGATGGGTATTAAGATGCAGTGAAATGAAACAAACATAAAAAACTAGTTTGTGGAACGTGCTCGATTGCCCTAAGGAGAAAAAAAAATTTTGCTACATTAAAAACTCAATGAAAACCGGTGTCGCGTCACACACTGTAACCTTGCGCGTACACAAAAAGTACTCCCTTCTTTAATACAATCTGGAAGAGGATAAAAATACAGCACATTTATATCATGAAACCTTTTTATCGTCCATTTATACATTGAGGGCTACCTCTGGTAAATTAATTAACTGCCGACTCATTACTGTACTAAGTGAGAGCCTGATTCATCTCGTGGTGGACTATGCAGGAGTGAGAGAGAGATAACAAGTTGGAAAGTTGATTAATTGGGCAAGGGGGAATGGACTAGACAAGAATAATAGCTAGCAAAGGTTAATCACGGGGATTTGCATGGGTAAAAATTGCAGAGCTGTGCTACAGACCTACATAGTTTAAAGTTTAAGATTTTTTTTTCAAGCTTACACTCTCCTTTAAAAAAAATGTTTATTGAATATAGTAAAACAAATGAACTGTAATGATTAACAATCATGTTTCACCCATCATGGTCAAAGTAAATAACCCTCAGGGTTTGTTAAACCTATATTTTGTGACTAATTCTTCGTCCTTCACAATGTCCTCTAGAATAATTGTTGTTTTGGTATCCAAGAGAAACTCTGAATTCTCAATTTCAATAATTATTGTTTACATTTTACAGACGATACATTTACTTTTGGATAGATTCCCTCACACTATGATATATCATGATGGTGATTCAGCTTCGTTTCACCAAGAATGTTAGAGGTATTTAAAACATGACCTTCCTGAACCAACTGATTGCATCAGCACACGATTAGCAAACTAGCTTAACATGTAGTAAAATTAGTTCCGCATTGCTGGGTGGGCGGAATAATTGTCAAGCTCATCTAGTCCAGTTTCTCTTGAAAGGGAGAACACGGTTCGAATCCTTGTCAGATGTACTGTTGGTGCTTTTTCCTAAACTCTTCTCCATTCTCCGTACATTTCAATGCGGGTTCAATACCTATAATTCCTATCCTCCTCATCCGTACTCCATTAATGTTAGAATTAGTAAAGCCCAAATGTGTAGTAAGACATGGCACACACACAAAAAAAACAAACACAAGAAACCTCTAAATATTTAAATAAATTATTATTTTCACTCAAATTTTGATAACTTTGTTTTGTAGGTCAGACAAATCACCATTCACATTAATTATAATCTGAGAGTGATTCACCAAAATAAAATATCCATCCAAATGAGTTTCAAAAAATTTAAATAAATGTATAAAAATATAAATTGTCTATTATTTAGGTGGTAGTTAATGATAACTATGCACAATCGTACATTTAAAACATTACTTGTAGTTTTCTCTACTGGTATTATAAATATCGCAGTTTATTTTACAAATAAATAAAGCCGGGTCACGGTAATGGACCAGATCGCCACTACAAATGTTGTCAAACAAATTCTGAACAGACGTAATATTAAAATTTCCAGTTGGAGAGGGAGAAAGAAATCGATGTCTAGGTGTTTAAGTGTTCTCATAGTAGGTGATGTATTAGTGATATTCCCTTAGCCATAATTTCAACATTGTGAAATTTGAAAGCCCTTTTTTTAACAATGACCAGTAGAAGTACCTGGAGTTTCCACGCAATCCATTACGCGGTTACCCCTGGCAATGATTTTCTTTGCTTCAAAAATAGAGAAAAATAATCTTTTCATTTTTTTCTTCCGATCAAGTTTTTAGTTAATTTAAAATATCTATTCCAAATTTTATAGTTCCGGGTTTTAGGTGCATATGTTTGTGCAAAGGAGCTATTTTTTAAAATTTCAGACCTCTGCGAGTGGTAGACATCACAAAACACTCGTGATAGACACACAGGCTCATAATTTTATTAATGTAGATTTATTTCAGTCGATGCTAGGAATCAAATTCAGGAACTTTAGGTGGAAGTGCAGGTAACGCGATAAAAGGTCAGTTTTTTTTGCAGTTTTTATAGTTAAACTTCCTTTTGAAAAAATAAATCCAACAGTGCTTCGGTAGAAACATAAAGTTTAATATTCTTTACTTGGTGATACCAACATTTGTTGAATATTTGTCCTGAGTACAGCGACAATGGATGACAAATTTTTTAAATGAAGATGAAAAGTTGGTAACGAAATTCCAGGACACCCTCGACAGATATTCAACAAATGAAATGTGAAGAAAGTTAAACTCAATGTTTATACTGGAGCAATATTTGATTGTTTTATGCCAAAAAAAAACAAATTGCTCTGAGAACTGCAAAAATACTTTCACCTTAACTTGATGAGTATCGCGACTGCTGACCAGGAAAAGGGCAAGTCCTTGTTTCAATTCCTGGTGCAGTCAAAACAAGTAAAATATTTTGTACAGAACGTGCATGATTTGTAAGCATAATTAACAATCTCTACTCCCAGGCACTAAGAACTTATTATACTTGTGTATATAGTTTCGAACATATAAAATATTCTATGATCTTTCAAAAGTGAAGCATGTTTATGGGACATATATAATTTGGTTTATTTAAAGGTCTAATCTCTATTTTAAGGTAAAGTTCAGTAATTTTAATTCTAGTTTTACCTAATAATAACATTCGGAAAAATTTATTTAAATAAATAAAAATAACGTATTTATTAATAATTGCTTTTTAGTGATGTGTATTTTTCCAATCCCTTGAACTTTCCAGTTACAGCAAAACAAAACTCTAAAGTTGAGTAATAAGGAAATGCACCATGATTCATCTGGTGGGAATTGTGAGAAAACACATTTTGGAAAACCACATTCAACCTACTGGGTCAGTGTTGAGACCTTAAGTCTATTTAAATAACGTTAGTATAAGCATGTTTCAGTGGTTTTAGATGGTTAGCAGCTTAGTTGTTATAAAGATCATCTAAATGTGAAACATCTGAATGATATCCTTTCATCAAGTTTGTTCTGGAACTAGATACTTAGAAACTGGAATCAACCCCGACATATTTTCCTTAGCACACCAACTCTCTACCACTGAGCTAACCAGGTTGATACTGTATTCATGGTCACACATCCCTCATTGTTTGAGTTTTAATGAACATGTGAAATAGTCAACTAGTTGGAGCTATATATAAAAAAGGGTCTCTTGGAATTGAATTTTTGTATTAAAGGTACATTAGTATGTATTGTGTACAAACACAATACCTGTACAAAAGAACCAAGAAGAAAGCTTCTACATTTTGACAGCATGAAGAAGATAATTAGGAAACCAAACATTAAATCATAACAGGATGAAAATAAACATAAAACCAATTTATACCGATCGGGTTTCTACCCTGATCCCTCCGTCACTGGATCTCCAGTATATTTCTAGGCTGAGGCCTTAGCTTGCGGTACTTTAGGTTCAGGTCTCAACATAAAAACCTATTTTCACTTGTGATTATATAGAAATGAAGAGATGTTGTTATGACTCTAAATATATTCTAAAATAAGTCCAGAAATACAAAGCCTTGTTTTATTATTTAGAAATTCGAATGAGTGTTTATTTGGGTCAGATATTTAATTAAATTTCAGGCAGAGTATGATCTTATTAACATACTATAATATCAACTTTAAAAAAAAATTGATTTAAAAGACAAAAAACACAATAATTAAAACGAATAAAATATACAGTTATTCTAAAACAAAAAATACATTACTGTATTTTTATATATTTAATAATGGTATTATTTTAAATAATTCTTTTCCATTTGCAGCTATTTTCATAAATTATCAAATGGCCTATAGCATTAGATTCACATTGTATTTGGTCTGCGAGACAAAGGCTTAAATCCTGGTCAGCTGGACTCAGCAGGAGGAGGTTTTCACATGTGATTCTCTCCTAGTTTTTCCATACTCTCCCCACACTAACGTGGGTGAAGTTCTTCTAAGCTCGTCCTTACCACAGTCGTCAATAGTCTGTGTTGAACATCTAAAATAGAACAAAGCTACATGGCCGCGGGGATTATTACCAAACTGTTTTCCTTTCAAGAAAGGGTTCACGAGAATGTTACATGCGCACCGTGCCATAATCACTACAAATAGTTATGCTCTTATTTTCACGCGCTCTACGACACAGAACGAATGGCCTCTACCATTGAAAATAAGACCAACAAACCAGAGAAAATAAGAATGTATTTGGCTAGAGGACAGAACAAAACGTTTGTTTGTTATGAGGGTCACCTCTGAATATCTAAATCAGAAATAACTAGGCTTAACTTCGAAACCAAGAGACCAATTATCATAAAATATATCACATCACTTGATTATTTAGTAGTACTTCAATCGCAGTTATCCGTCGATGAAGTTGACACAAGTCAGCAAAGACCTTTGTGATGTCATTCATTGTATTTTGTCAACACCACCATCAGGGGTCACGTGGTCTAGGGCAGTGATGCTTAACATGGGCGTTATTACACCCTTTTGGGTAAGGTGGCTATCCAATAGGGGTAACACAAGACAAACGGGCTTTTTATGTATACCTATATTAAATAATCAGTGATGCTTCTAGACGCTCTTCTCACTATTGTGTCGTCTCCATCCACCCCCCCTCCTCCCCCCCCATGCATGTCTTACCAGACTATCTTGGTCTCCTTCCCCTCCTCCCTCCAGAGTGCACATGGATCGTTCTGCGCTGCTGGACTGAATGCAAGGGGGGTAGCTCACTCCAGTCACTCAACTGAACCAGTCAGTCAAACGCATCCAACCTCACCCCATGTAATACTTTATTTCTGTGTTATGTACGAGTAGTTATTGGCATTATTATTACGTGTTTTATTTCATCAAACTTATGGAAGTACCTATCAGTTTTATGTTTATCATTTTCAATGGGGATTCACCAAACTTGTTGAAAAAAGTTTAGAAAAACCTCAGTGCATCCTTTGTAATAAAGTTCTTACTGCAGAGATCATGAATTCCAGCAAATTGAATCATCATTTTCCGAAAATGCATAAGAAGTTCGTAGGAAAAGATATAGAATTCTTCAAGAAGAAAAAGAGTATTCGGAAGTCTTACTGATTGGATTTTACAGGCAATTTACAAAAGGCAAACGAATCATGTCTCAAAGCTTCGTACCAAATTGCTTATCGCATTGCTATGAATAAAAAGCCTCACACAATAGGAGAGGATCTTATCAACCCTTGTTTAGTGGAAGCAGTGAAGCTTGTTATTGGTGGGCAGCAGGCGGCTAAGATGAATCAAATATCTCTTTCCAACAGCACACTCCAAACTAGTATCGAAGAGATGAGTAACGATATTTTGGCAACAGTAATTGGAGAAATAAAAGGAATTCCAATATTTGCACTGCAATTGAATGAGTCAACTGATGTGTCGTCTTGTTCTTAATTACTTGTATTTACTCGCTACATAAAAGACGACTCTGTGAAAGAGGAGTACTTGTTTTCTAAATATTTACCCACTACAACCCGCGGAGAAGATTTATTCAAAACTCTGGAAGAGTTTATTGATGAAAATGAACTGGAATGGTCGAAGTTAGCTGGTGTTTGTACTGACTTCCATGATGGGGAATTCATTCTGGATTTCAAGCATTTGTGAAACAAGTTGCCCCTCAAACTTTATGTTATCACAGCATGATATATCGCTATGTTTTAGCGGCTAAGACACTTTCTCCAGATTTGCTAAGTGTATTCAATTACATGGTGAAGATTGTTAATCATATTCGTGGCAGTTATACAAATTCTAGAACTTTTAATGTTTTATGTAATGAAGTTGGTGCCAAATTTGATGTTCTTTTGTTTCACACAGAGGTACGATGGCTATCAAAGGCAGGGTATTTGAGCTACGCGAAGAAAAAGCTTTGATTTTTTTTAAATCCCCGTACAGAGAAAGTTAAAGATTTTTGCCTAAAATTAAAAGATCAAGTGTTTATTGAGAATCTAGAATATTGTGCCGATTTTTTTTAGTGAGATTAACAGTTTGAACCTTTCGTTGCAAAGAAATATGACCAATATCTTAACAGCACAGTATAAAATTGCTAGCTTTCTGCGCAAGCTAGAACTTTACTAAAGCAGGGCTGAAGTTGGAGACATATCAATGTTCACACAATTGTCTGAGATCAACAAAGAGATGGCTATCAATGCTTATTTACCGGTTCCATAGCTCAAAGCTACGACCTCCCTATATTTCGGCCAAAATTGGGAGCTGAATATCCTATTATAGCTGACAGGGCTCTAAGAATTTTGATTCCATTTGCTAATACTTATAGATGTGAGAGTGGTTTCTAAACTTTGGTATCATTAAAAACAAAGGCCAGAAACTGACTCAATGTAGAGCACGACTTAAGATGCGCTCTATCGAAGACTAAACCAAATATAAAAAGACTTTTACATAAAAAACAATACCAACCTTCTCACTAATATTCTACCTGTAGAATTTACATACATTGTTTTTGTTTTGAATTTTTTTTCTCAATAAATATTGTAATTTCTCAACAAGTTTTTTTAAGAAGGGGTAATGAGAGGTTATCGGATATATCATAGGGGTGAAATGACTGAAAAGGTTAAGAGCCACTGGTCTAGGGCATCAGTATCTCAATGGATAGGTTTGGTGGTGACAGGAAATAAAAGCTTTATTATATGCCAGTTGCGATGGCTTTCCTATTCCTTATGTACGCTAGTTCGGGGGAAATTTTCTCATACCAGAGGTCCTTTTCCCACCTTGTCTTATTAGTGGACCAGCAATCATGTGTTTATAATGAAGGACTGCTAAAGAATATAAATTGGGAGGCAGGGTGAATCTTTTCCTTGGTAGAATCTTGGGAGTTGGTGAAGCAATGGCAGCTATAAACACAAACAAATGGAGGACCACCCTTAAATAGCCAAGGGAACAAAGAACAAACTATAAAGACAAATTCTGGTGTTGTTACAAAAGCTCACCTCAGCTGTTGATCTCGCGGTCAACTTGTGACTCCTTCTTCAATATAAATATAAAGTTCGGTTTGTTAGGGTTTTAGGGCATGGATGGGTGTGTATAATAGAATGGTATGGGCCTAAACTGACGTCACCGATGTTCTCAAGAGATAGAGAGTATGGAAGCTAATATAATTGATTCCACGGTTCAGCGGAAGATACTTTTCCTTTGGATATAAATGACTGAACTTCCAGCTGGTCCGAGAGTCAATAACGCAGGTAAACAAACCCGAAACCTAATATATAAATCTAATAAATCATAATTCACATTCTCTACTAATATTCAGGACGACAAACGAACTTTAGTTAAAACACTAACACATTTGATATTAAAAAATGCTTACACGAAACATTGGTTATATTGACATAAAAACCAAACGGTGGGTGAGCTCCATCTTTAATAATGAAACCTAATACAAGGTTATATATCAAGTTCTTGCTCTCCACAAGGGACAGAATGTACAATACAACAGAGAAAGAGAGGGGGAGAGGAAGTCACAATCACTATCAACAACAACAACAACAACCTTCAGCAGCATCGTCTACAACTCAATAAGATGGGCACAACAGGGGAAAAGTGAAAGTTTACAAATGAGTTTGGCTCTCCCTTGAATATAAATATGTCGGATACATTATTGAACCAAGATAAACTTCAAACTTGGACTATTTCCAAAACTAAGAGTAAATGGCTTGAAAGGTAATTAGAACTAAGATCTTTAGTAGCCAGCTACTTGGCTTTCTCTTTATACATGGGTGGTTGTAATATCTGATCAGTCAAAGACCCCACAGTAAAATGAATAAGAAAGCCCTGGGCTTTGAGACTTAGTAATTGAACTTCCGGATAATGGAAACAGTATCAGGTTGGAACAAATGAACCAGTCCGAGTTTTTAGAGGGTATGATAGCTGTGCACATTGAATTTTTCCAGAACCTCGAGCAGTGTTACAGGTCACATGTTATCAGGGGCTAAGGCAGTGTTATAGCTCACATGTTATTAGGGGCTAGAGCAGTGCTACAGGTCACATGCTATCAGGGGCTAAGGCAGTATTACGGCTACATATGATATTAGGGGCTAGGGCAGTGTTATGGCTCACATGTTATGAGGGGCTAGGGCAGTGGTATGGCTCACATGTTATTAGGGGCTAGAGCAGTGTTATGGCTCATATGTTATTAGGGGCTAGGGCAGTATTACGGCTCATACGCTATCAGGGATTAGGGCAGTATTACGGCTCATATGCTATTAGGGGCTATGAAAATTCAGACAAGTTCAGTTTAGGTTTGGTTAAGTTAAGTTACATGCCTTAATATGCGATCGAATAATATAAGTATGCATGAAATTGAGCTCAAAGTGAATTAAACTGTTCACAGCATAGCTTTAAAGCACCCTAACTTTTCTACAATAACGAAACATAAACCATTGTTGCCACAAATCGAAGCGGCTGTGAGAAATGTATCATCTGTTAAATTAGTTCAAAGAAACCAAAATTCAATGAATACATTTTACAACTGTTAAAACTGTTTCAGTTCAATCTAGTCGTACATGTTAAAACCATACTGATTACATTATCTTTTGGTGGGAATATTCTTATATTCGCTAGATTTGTAGAAGGCACCTTAACAGACCGTCCCACCTCATGGTCAGCACCTAACTTGGGAAGGTAAGACACCATCCCACCTCATGGTCAGCACTTAGCTTGGGTAGGTAAGACAGCCAGACCAGACCGTCCCACCCCATGGTCAGCACTTAGCTTGGGTAGGTAAGACAGCCAAACCAGACCGGCCCACCTCATGGTCAGCACTTAGCTAGGGTAGGTAAGACAGCCAAACAAGACGTCACTTCATGGTGCTATTCTCCGCGATTTAATTTAGAAAATAATCGAATTTGAGACTATTGAAACAGTTTTCTTATATTTTAAAAAAAATCCAAAAAAATTATAAAATGTTATTTTAAAATTAATTCACTACTATGACTATCCCACTTTCACTATTGTCAAAGTAAGAATGCAGAAAACACATATTCCATGCCATTTCTGGTTCAAGCGTAATCTTGTAGCTATCATTACGGCTAAATGATCGTGGGCTTTTACTAACATGCGATGGGAATAAAACATCGAAATTAAACCACTATTATTTATTCATACAAAGCTAAATAAAATACACGAATAGTCTACTATAAATCGAAATCCTGCTAAACTAATTCAAAAAGATGTTTAAAGCTTCCATATATATATTTAAAAACTCAATAATGATTTTCTAATTATTATTTCTTGTAAATGGAACTATAACAAAATTTTTATCGAATTACATTCATTGAATTAGCTTTTTTTTTCTAAAATATGATATGTTTGACCTAGAGAGACGCAGTATCTAGTTCGGTCACCGTGTATGTATAATTTTGCCCAGGGCGTACCTTGGAGCTTGTCTACATGTCATACCAGCAAAGGGATTATGTGATGTTAGTTATTATAAAGGTTTACCCGGCGTAAATCTTAAACCTCATCAGACAATGGTGACCATGGGAACAATTCCCCTTTTAGCTCAACAAAATACCTCTAGTACCACCGGGAATTGAGCACGTGACCTCAATATCAGTGGGCAAAAGCGCTGACCACTATGCCCAGAGGCCAGTAAGACAACAAAGAGTAAGTTATTTTAAAACTCTTCTTGGGCTCAATAAGTTAATTTGTAGCATGTATTTTGTTGTGATCACTTCCGGAATGTCCATTGATAAAGACGCCTTGAAAAGTGAACGTAATATTTAGGTTTCACTTTCAAGAACAATGCGGGTCAATCAATGTTTTTTTCGAAAGGTAGTGGAAGCTGTAATTCGCACAGCTTTGGTGCAGTTGATGACTCACGTTTCAAGGTTACCATTTAGGGAAATGACCTCGACTGAGAAATCAAGAGGAATTATTTAGATATAGTTCATGTTGAGTGTCTATCCACCAGTCCTGACTCTCTGAATGTTTGCACTGATGAAGTAGATGTGAATAAAGCAGGATCCAGTGATAGTGTACCCACCCTCGTCTGAAGGGAGAGTGGTAAATAATTTGTGGAAGTACACCTCAACACACCCGCCTGGGGTTCATGCTCCACTTTCCTCGTCACCAAGAACAAGACCAGCATAGGTACTTGGAAGTAATTTTGATATCAAAATTATTAGTCTATCATAAATGTATGGTTTTCTAAGCTCCCTATTACACTATTGTGATTAAATACAATAATAAATTACATTAAGTAACGCTTTGAAGCTTAAGCTTAAGATTTTAATTAAGAATTCTTAAATCGCTGCTCAGCAAAAGATTAGATAGTAGAATGAAGGTAAAAACCCAGTTCAGGATGGATAAATTGTTAAATGAAAACATATTTTTATAAATGTGCTTATGTAGGCTTATATAACTATCAAATGGTCTAGATTATTTAATTAATATGTGATTGATACATTAATAAATATTAATGGACAGCTACATCCACCTCTAAAATACTAATGTATTATAATATATAAGCGTTATTTTTACATATAGGTGGTATTCTCCTTTAACATAGAACTTTAAACTAAGAATGTTCACTATATTATAATTAAGAAAATATTTATAAACCATCTATAACTCTTAAAATTTAATAGTCCGTTCTAATAAAAGATTTGTATTTATTTTACCTTTATTATTTTAAAAATAAATCGATGTTTTTTACAATTCTGTCCGTCTCCATGTCTGTCTGTTTGTCTGTTCCTGACCAAGGATCCGAAACAGTTAGATGGATTTTGTTCAAAATCGATATTTAATTTTTAGGACTACACTGCGGGATATTTATATGAATTTGACCTCAGCTCTCAAATTAAAAGTAGTTTATTAATGCGCGATTTTTTTAATTAAAAATATTTCGAAAAATACTCAAACAGATTTGTTTAAAATGCATATCTAGGATTTTTTTGACATGACAAATAACACTATATAAGTGATTTTTGGACAAACATTTGTTGAAGGGTTGTTTACAAGTGAGAAATTTGAGAAAACCATAAATATTTATACTATGGCTTGAAATGTGTCTTGAGATATTTGTGGTATGACAACACTGTAAGCTTGTTTTTGGGATGGAAACTCGTTTATGGGCAGTTTACTGATTTTAATAAAAAATTTCAATATTTTTAAAATGTTTCCAATTATTTGGTTCCATATGTATATAGGTGGGAATATTTGACACTAAAATTTATTCATGGGTAGTTAGTTTACTGATGACTGATTTTTCAAAATTCTGAAATATTATAAAAACGAATGAATAAGTAGTCGTAGACAGCCGATGTGGGTGGCCCTCTGGTTTGGAGTTGGTCGTGGGCGTGATGAGCCTGGTCTATAACCAAGTTATTTTGTTAACCATTATTTTGAATTACCTAGAACTCTTGGCTCCTCCATTAGCTTGGAAATTTAAAAGTAGTTTCAATATTATTTCATTATATTTGGTAGGGTATCCCAATGTACCTACCGAGCTATAGTCGGTTAATTTAAAGGTATCAAACATTTTTATTACAATTAATAACTACATTTCATAAAAAATTAAGTATAAAATTAAATGCGTGGCTGTTGATATTTATCAGGGGGTTCGTGCAACTCATATGTTTGTGAAAGGGGTTCACGAGTCGAGAAAGTTTGGGAAATACTGCTCTAAGCCAATTGCCAGACATAAGCATGAGCCGCATAAATCAAGATACACCAGTAGAGACTATTCCAGCTGTGGCCGCGCTTCTCTACAACGTAGCGTGATATAACTAATCAAATTTGAGTCAACCAACTCAACAGTGTCCATATCTATAAACCAATCTACTAAAAATGGGCACGCAACTACAAAACCTGGTAAAAGCAGACGGAGGCATCTACTGTTTGTAAATGATTTTAAGTAACTCACTAAATAAAGAGTATGAGCCTTATTAAAAAGAAACATTTTACCAGTAAGCCCTTTCAAAACTTTCACATATTCAACCTTCCCCTTCTATTCCCTCCCAGAAAAAATATTTAATCTTTCATTGGGTTGTTAAAATTAAATACTCAACGAAGTGTATACACAAAATAGTAAAGAGAGTTTATTTACGATAATCGAAACAAAAATATTGTTACATTTTCCTTTTAACTTAAATTTTAAACAAACAATGTGTTTTAACTTAAACTGAGTAGGCTATGTCAGCAGTCGGTAAAAAATCCTATCCACTGCAACCTTATTCATTGCTGTAGGCTTTGTATTAGTTGATAAAAAGGGATATTGACAACAGAAATAATATATAGGATTGTTGTATTCTTAAAAAAACATGCACCACAATCATGGACTAGTTTTTGTGGCTTTGTTAAAAATGATCGTAAAAATAAAAACAACATAGATATATATGAGCTGTATACATTCCCAAAATAAGTCCATCCCCAGTGGTCATGTGATCCTGAATATATTAAATTTAGAATATTTTAATACTTCCAGTAATATTATAGAATTTATTTTCCCAACACATCTTTATTATTATTATTATTATTATTAGCACCGCGTCTTACTACCCGTTCGGGTTATACGCACTTATGCTAATGTGTGATGGTAGGGTGATTGTGAGATGAAATGGAGGACCTACAGTTTAACGTGGAATCCGAACCACGGTGGAGNATTATAGAATTTATTTTCCCAACACATCTTTATTATTATTATTATTATTATTAGCACCGCGTCTTACTACCCGTTCGGGTTATACGCACTTATGCTAATGTGTGATGGTAGGGTGATTGTGAGATGAAATGGAGGACCTACAGTTTAACGTGGAATCCGAACCATGGTGGAGGCCTGGTATTCCTCACATTCACAAGTTGTGATTAATACACGTCTTTTCAGGAGTGAAGGAAGGGTTTGGCAATCAGATAAATCTGTGCTGGGACCGAGGATTGAACCCCGGACCTTCAGCACAGAAGTCTGACACCTTACCCCTAGACCACCAGGTCACCCCCAACACATCTTAATAATTCTACTGGTAACAAGTATTTCAAATACTTTAATGACTTGTAGAAGAGGAAGGTAGCATGTAGAGGATATGTATCCCTTTTTCGTGGGATAGAATGAAAAAAAAACCTTATTACACCTGACTGTGATTCAAACCCTAACCTCCCCTTCACCAACAAGTCCTACTAGGTTAACCTGACATTTGGTCTTCCTGTTCACCGATGCATGTTACTAATCTATTAAATAAAAATATGTATCTGGTTAAACTTTATCTAACCACTTCAGTGGTCGAATAAACTAAGATACCGATGGACTACCGATGGTGGAGAGATCAGGGTTCGAATCGAGGTCGGGTTTGCTGAGGATTGCTTTTAATAAATTATTTTCCCCTCTCCCTTCTAAAAATATAGGGGCATAATGCATCCAAATTTAAAATTCCTAGTCCCTAACACACGAGAGAGGTTAGTAGATGAATGTATAAACCGAACGTGTATTAAGTCACGATGATAAACCAACTTTTAGCTAAATAGCATTAATTTTAATTCGCAATCATTATCTAAGTTATTGGCTCTATATTGAACCCATTCGAGCTATCTGGTTAGCTACACTAATGAGCTAGGCACTAGGATGGTAGAGCTGCTAACGAAATGTTTCCATATTCAATTAGAAAAAACTTAGAGAAAACCCTTATTTTTAATTCCCTTAGTATGCCTATTTGATATTAAAACCCCGATATATTTTTCCCCTTCATCGGCAAACCAGTTCAAATGAGGCTGCCACCTTAGCCCGTATACCCTTCTGTGTAAATGTGGACGTAAGGCAAGAATACAGAGGGTGTAACATATCAGAGGTTGCGTTTTAAGATTGGCAACAAATGTGCTAGAAAGAATGTTGTCGGTGTTGCACTGGTACAAGCCGAAACTCCACATACAGACAAAAGTAAAAGTCAACTCTGTAACTTCTTGATGCGGCCGAGATGCTCCAGTACTAGTAGATGTACGGATGCTGTTCGCCCTGAGACTAACTCGTCTCGGGGGGAGTGGTTGGAATTGGCGGAGTGAAAGTCTAAGTTTTTCACGTGCAGGATCTAGCCTCATGTCAAATCAATATCATGAGGTTTTCAAGGAACTAGCACAAGATTCAAATAGCAAGGTTGTCCATTTTATTGATACTTTGGAGGTAGGGGAACTTATTAAGGCTACACATTGGACAGTTTTTCCCAGGCCTCTTCTTCGCTGGGGTCATCCAAACATATTTTTATTAAAAGAAGATAGTCTTGCTGCAGCTAGACAGCTATTCAAAGAAATGAATCCTTTATGAATCTGGATGGTGTAAAGTCCGTTAACAAAGTAGTTATAAAAATAACAACGTTGCTCAATATTGTATATTTGCAGTCTATATATTAAAATTAATAAAAATAAATAAAACCCATAAAACCAATCTATTTTTCACCACGTCCTAGTTCCTGTTCGGGTTATATGTATTTATTAATTACTTTAATGGAGTAGGCATGAAAAACGTATATTCGTATAAGAAGTTTACCCGAATTTAAGTGTAGAAAGATAGGAAAACAGTTTAGGAAAAACATCCTATATATACCTATGATAGTAGGTAACCAAACATTTTGTGACAGTCATGAGTCCAGTCACTTTTCAGGAGATAGTAGGTAACCAAGCAGTTTGTGACCATAGGTATTATTACAAAAAGAATTACACAAATTCAGAAATATCTAAGGGGCAGGGCCTCAACTCGGACGTTTGAACCTAGACTGGCCTTCCTACAACTTTACCTCGTGACAATCTCTCATCACTTAGTTGAATTCCCTACTCACCTCAAGATATTCGAAATAGTAGTCAAGCCGTGCCAGTTGCTGCGAGTAGACGTGTCCCTCGTCACCAAGATCACGTGATGTAAACAAGTGACTCCTGGAGGAGCGACGCGTCTTCTTGACAGTGGGCAGAGCCACTCCAAATGGGACCGTTATCTGGAGAGCTGGAAATACACAGGTCAAATATAGGTCCCATTCGTGGTCTAGAGCTCAATTATTGAGATGTACTTTACAAGCAGGTCCAATATAAGCCCCCTTCGTGGTCTAGAGCTCAA